>CM076607.1:63265574-63444977 GCA_038502775.1 Hippodamia convergens | reverse complement strand
TATCTATGAAGTTTTAAAGCAGGTTCATGCATACCGATCTGAGTATATAAGAAGTGGAGACAAACACACTATCAACACAAGAAATAGAATGGCTCTGGAAATCCCACTCTGCAATAAAAAGGTAACCCAGAATTCTTACAACTACTGGGAGTTAAGATGTACAAAAGGTTGCCGAATCATTTCAAAGACCTGAAACAGAAAAAATTTAACAAAGAAATAAAAAATATTCTACTTGGTGCTACATACTACAGCATAAAAGATTATATGGAAGAATCCAATTACCTGCAATAATTCTATTTTGTACCTACCTGTTATATACAATTGATGTGAGTTTTATTTTTTACACAGTGACGTTTCATGTAATACTTTGATGAAGAAACAAATTCTATTCTATCTATTCTATAACCGAGGACGAGTTTCTTAATTCGTTTGCTTCAGCTTGACTCCTCGAAGGTGCGGGTACGGATAATATTCACCTATATTTTTAAAAAATTGTGCCCGCAGCATGACCACCCCGTTGCATGTATTATTCAGTCACTTTTCACCTCTGTTTTTCTCAAAAGATGGAAACTGTGCAAGATAGTTCCGGTATTCAAGGGTAGACGGAAGGAATCTGTTCATGATTATCGACCGATCTTTGTGATTTCAACCATTCCGAAATTGTGTGAATCTCTGATAAACAGACACCAACCGTTTCATGTAAAGAATATTATAATTGAGAATCAGCACGGATTCATGAAGGGACGTAATATAGAAACAAATGTGTTGCGGTTTTCTGAATATTTGCGGGTACGCTTTGAATCCGGGTCTCAAGTCGATGAGGTGCATACTGACCTGAAAAAGCGTTTGATAAGTTGATCGGTCGGTATCGCGGGGGACTTGTTGAGGTGGATAGAGTCTTACATTTCGAATAGATCCCAATTCGTTGTAGTGAATGGTCAGAAGTCGAGGGAAATGTATGCAACATACGGAGTGCCTCAGGGCTCGCACGTTGGTCCTCTTTTTTTCCTCATTTACTTGAATGATGTGAGTTCATGCTTCCGGTACGCGAGTTTTCTCTTATATGCGGATGATTTAAAAATTTTTATGTTGATCAAGAATGTGGATGATTGCAATCGTCTTCAGCAAGATATTCGAAATTTCCACCAGTATTGCGAAAGAAACCACCTTTTCTTGAATTTAAACAAATGCCTGAAAATCACATTCAGCAGAAACACGAATCTGGTAAATCATTGTTACCATATTGGGGATCATCCCTTGCGTGACGTGTGCGAGATGTTGGATCTAGGTGTCACCATGGAATCCAGACTTTTATTCGATAGGCATATTGAGAGACTTGTACCAGCTTCTAATAGGATGCTTGGTTTTATTATTATTATTATATAGATATAGAACATTTAATGTCCGCCACAGACAGCTATTATCAGGATGTCCTTTTGATGTCACCATGCCCGGATCTAGGGGAGGAACGTGGGCGCCCGGGCGCCATCTTAAGGGGGCGCCAAAATCAACCAGAGGTAAAATTTCTTTTATTTTTAATTTTCTCGAAAAAAATTAATTTTCAAGTGCTAAAATCGAAACAGTAAAATGGAAACATGATAAAATATCACTATGCCAAAAATTTTCAAAATCAATGAGGGATCAATTAACTGCATATTATTTTGTGGATTCAGTCATATTCAGATGACCGCCACACTTGGGTGAAATAGGTTAAAAGATCGGATATCGAATATGTCTGCAATGTGTCGCAACGCAAGCATAGAGCCAGTAATTTCTTTGCCTGGGGAATTACCGACTCATCTACATCACATTGGAACTAATAGTACGAGAGCTAGTGAACCTTTTGAGTAACGGTTTGCCTGTAAGGCTAGAAATTTTTATAGTGATAGTTCCTAGCATGCTGAGGACGGAAATCATCGCCTGGCACCCCTCACCCCTGCACGTCATCAAGTTCTATATCTTTGAAAGTGTAAAAAAAATTTAAAAAATAAACTTGTTCCTGTAAGCTTGAAACTTTCATACGATTTTGTTCGTTCATTGTGAAGTTAAAAAAAAATTGACAGGCGATTTCGACGAGCACAACTACCTGCCAGGTGACTCGAAAAGGGTGTAAAATAAGAACAAAAATTAACTTTTTTATGTAAGGCTGAAATTTATATATGTGTTCGTCTGAGGGCATGAAAAAATAAGTTTTATTATTAATCTTTATCATCATCTGATATGTTATCATTAATTTTTCATCATATAGTACAGTCGTTTCAAGCGTAGTACACTGTGTCTTAAATTGGTTGAGACTGCATTATATCTCAGCTATTATTGAAAATAGAGTCATGCGGTTTTCGAAACCCTTTGTCACTTTTTTGTAAAACTTTTAAATCCACAAACAGAAATATTCCATCTTCTTTTGTTTCTGGAATACAGTGCGAAAATGAAAATGTTCACTTTTTGAAGATGTTATTATTTCTCGGGCCCTGTATGAGAAAAAAAAAGTATGAAAATGTGTATAATAATGTTTTCATGTAGAAGTCAGTGGGGTAGCTAAACATTTTTCAAACCATTAGTTTTGAGATTGAATTGGAACAGAATGAAATTTTTTATATGGAACACCATGTTTATTTCAACGTCAAACTGTATCACGACCTATGCTTCAATAAATTTCAGTTGAAAAAAATATCCCACGCATTTAATCAATATTCACAAGCATTTAATCATTACTTTTTCAAAAAGCTATGTGATCTAAACCCATTTATTTTATCCTGTTTTGAACATTATTTCAAAATATCAACTGAAAAATGGTTTTTTGATGCATGTGTGGAAGAATTCATGTCTTACTTTAAAAAAAAAAACAAACATAAATACAGTAGGCGCTTGATGCCGGATTATCGGAAATGCCGGATTATCGAATTTGTACAGGAAAAAAAAGCTAACTTCATATGATTTTCACTACTATCTAACTTTCGCAAAATAGGACCGCTATTTTGTCAAGGGACGCTATGAAACAAGAAAAAACAAATACACCACTGTCCGGACTTCCGAGCGGGAAAAACTACTCTCGGTGATCCGGCGTTCAGCTGTATAAAATGCCGGATTATAGAGCGGGTTACCTGGGTCCCAAAGTGCCGGACTACCGAGTGTACCGGATTGGCAAGCGCTGGATTATCGAGCGACGACTGTATACATTTTTCGGATGGTTGACGCTCAAATTTATTAAAGGTAAGGTTGTGATACATCGATGTATTCAGAAAAAAAATGAGAAGATTTGACGTTAAAACATACGAGGTGTTCCATTTGAAATATTTCAAGTTTGAGCTATATCTTAAAAACATTTATTAGATAAAAATTTTAAGCTACGCCACTGACTTCTACATGAAAACATTATTATACACATTTTCATATTTTTTTTTTCTCATACAGGGCCCGAGAAATAATAACATCTTCAAAAAGTGAACATTTTCATTTTCGCACTGTATTCCAGAAACAAAAGAAGATGGAATATTTCTGTTTGTGGATTTAAAAGTTTTACAAAAAAGTGACACAGGGTTTCGAAAACCGCATGACACTATTTTCAATAATAGCTGAGATATAATGCAGTCTCAACCAATTCAAGACACAGTGTACTACGCTTGAAACGACTGTACTATAAGATGAAAAATTAATGATAACATATCAGATGATGATGAAGATTAATAATAAAACTAATTTTTTCATTCCCTCAGAGGAACACATATATAAATTTCAGCCTTACATAAAAAAGTTCATTTTTGTTTGTATTTTACACCGCCTGGCAGGTAGTTGTGCTCGTCGAAATCGCCTGTCAATTTTTTTTTGAACTTCACAATGAACGGACAAAATCGTATGAGAGTTTCAAGCTTACAGGAATAAGTTTATTTTTTTAATTTTTTTAACACTTTCAAAGATATAGATCTTGATGACGTGCAGGGGTGAGGGGTTGCCAGGCGATGATTTCCGTCTTCAGCATGCTAGGAACTATCGCTATAAAAATTTCTAGCCTTACAGACAAACCGTTAGTCAAAAGGTTCACTAGCTCTTGGACTATAAGAGCGTTGGCAATAATTGCAATTTCATTCTAATGATAAGTGGAAAGTGACGAAAAATCTTTGTATGTCTTTTTGGTTATTTTAAGAAAAAGAATAAATCGAAAGACAAAAGATTCTTTGCCTTTACGGAGGCTACACGCCATACCAAGAACATTTTTGAAGCATAGATGGATTCGATTAGTAGTCATCGAAATGAATACCGTTTTCGATTCCTAGCCTCATAAATCTTTCATCATGAGGTTGGAGAAATGATATTAGATTTTGTCACTACTTTGTTATATTTAACGGGTCCGTCAAGGTGGCCCGGTAGTTGTGACAAAATTTTTTGTTTATTGCTAACGCTAGGTAAGAGCTGGCGAGTGCTGAAAAAAATACTGGAAAATCTTCGATGGTACTCGTAAAAATGAAAATTCAATTTTCTCGGCCAACTTGTATGCAGCCCGAAAAAACCAGCATTTTTCATTGAGAGCTTGAAAAAACTGGATGCTAGCTAAGCGCTGAAAAAAAATTTGAAAATCTCACTCAGGAGTGGAAAAATTTGCAATTGAATTTTCCGGGCCAACTTTATGCAGCCCGGAAAAACCCAGCATTTTTCAACAAAATTTCGAAAAAATTCATTGCTATCCAAATGCTGGCGAGTGTTGAAGAAAAAATTTGAAAAATTCACTCAGGAGTGAAAAAATTTGCAATTGAATTTTCCGGGTCAACTTTATGCAGTCCGGAAAACTCAGCATTTTTCAACGAAATTTCGAAAAAAGTTGATTCTAGCCAAGTGCCAGCGAGTGCTGAAGGAAAAATTTGCAATTGAATTTTCCGGCCAATTTGATGCTGTTCGATAAAATCGGAATTGTTCATTGAAATCTTGAAGTAAGTTGATATTGGTCAAGTGCTGAAAAAAAATTGAAAAAATCTGCCATGGGAAAAAAAAAATTGAGGAGTGAATTTTGCGTAGCCATTTTTCGGTTAAACCTGATTGGCCTCAAAAAATGTTTTCTTGTCTGAAACTAGTTCGATTCCAGCGAGTTATCACCTGTATTGACATTCTGAAGAGAAAATGTATCTACATAGTTGGTAGCTGGGGAAATCTGTAGAAAAGATAAATGAAATGAAGAAAATGAATGATAAAATTTGTCAGGAAAAATTTGAATGAATACAATACAGATAATTTTCGAGGAAAAAAACTGAAAATGAATTTTTCAAATTTCATGTTAGAAAACATCATCTGAAAGAGTGAGAGTGCTGAATTTGCAACCTTGAGAGGGATTATGATGATTCGGACAATGATCCGTGAATTCTTGTTGATAATAATGATGATTTTTCGATGATTTCTTTTGATAGGAATGATTCAAATAGAAAACTTTCATTTTGATAAGTTCATTCGTGAAAAAAAAACATAAACATTTATATATACATATATATTCATATACAATATTGAAGTTGAAAACAAAAATGAAATTTCAATAATAAAACATAAAAACCTATTCCTTCAGGAGGTGAAAATTAATAGCGCGATAGTCATCGTAATCTTTTTGCATAGGCTACAAAGTGACCTATAGAATTTTGTTTTACACCAGTGATTTCAATTATACCTCTCAGAGTGTATAATTTTTCCTGGAAAGAAATGCAATTTCGAATATCTGAGAGTTTGCATTGTTGATCACCTCCTTTTATACCTGTTCATTTCAAACTTAAAAACAATCATTTATTCTATATTTCAATTCCTTACATTTTCCACAGAATATTTTTGGTGGAAAGTTATGTTTGGAGAATTTTTCGAAGTAATCTTCACCACTGGCTGGTAATTAATAAGGCTGATTTGATGACTTCCTCATAGTCCCAACCAGGACAAAAACATCAGTAGTTTTACACCAAGGTGAAAAATTGATGCTCATGATTTTCTCCAGCAGTTCTGGTAGGGTTGTGAGACACGAAATGAAGTTAAAATTTTTCGGCAGCATTTGTCCTTTATGAATTGTTTTCATAAGTGTACCCCTCATTTCATAAACTTGAGCACCCATTTTACCTGTGACAAGTTTCTGAAATTAGAAATTATGTAGTTTTCTTCAGTTTCACACCAGTTAACCATTCTCATCCTAAATTCAGGCGAATCACAATATGCGGTACCTACTCAGAATTTGAAGAAGACAATTTATCGCGAAGGTGTTCGTTATGACATATTTTCATGGTTTTCAGTCACTAGCATTGCCATTTCTCAAAAAAGCAATCGGCATCACTTGAGATTTCTCTGATAGGTCGACAATAGCCCACTATTTCTGTGGTTCTAAATATGACTTCCTAAGGCGTTTTTTTCACAATACACTCGCCTCCCAAATTTTCTATAGAGTTCTTCTCTTCCATAGATAATTTTTTCACAGATTTCTTGAGGCTCTGATTACATTTTGACGGCACTTGCGCCTGTAGAAACACTTGAACTTAGAGCAAGGCACATTATTCCTTCCATGCTATCCACGTGCCTCCTAATCATGTCGTCCACTCTTATAGGCAGTTAGAAGTTGTGATAATTTCTGTTTTTTGTATTGTTGAAATTGCTTGTTACGCTGGCACTGGAACAAACTTTCCCACCATTATTCAGGATTGGCGTCATAACTGCTGTCCAAACCGGCAATAATTTACATAAATTGATTTTGGTTTTATGATTTCAGGTAAGTATCACTTTCTTCACCAATGGCCATTATAGCTTCATCTAGAATAGACAAGGACCAAGTTTTGAAGTTAAATTCATATTCGTCTGATTCCAGTAATTTTAAATGAGTTGAGTTAGTTTCTTCATCAGTGAAAACGCTATCTAAAATAATTTTTTTTTCTGTAGATTCACTACCGTCAGCGATCAGGGATTTAAGAAATTGTTTTTTCTTTTCGGATAAAGTGGATTTTCCCAATTTATCTATTCCGTCAGTTTCACTCAAACAAACAACAAATATGACAAAAAGAATATTTTCCAAATCTCTTATATCGGAGTAGAGAAGAACTTTGGTAAGGCTTCTCACATAAAATTATTTAGTCCGTGATCTTTGATTCTGCAATGGTTTCATCTGGACGAGTAATTTCACTTCATGAGATACATCGCATCTGAGGTACATTGGTATTTTTTTTTTTTGAAGGTCCATGAAACATTAAGTTAAAAATATTATTTATATATTCAGTGATTTAAATGACTATCCAAACGATTTCGCAATCCCTGAAAGTACTGACAGGGACATGTCGCAGACAATTTCTGTTGCTGTGACGGCCCCTGTGTCTTTTCCCATGCTATCCCGAAATAATGTGGTAAGTGTTACAGCATATTATAAATCTTATTAAATGTACTAATTTTTTATGTTTGTTGCCAAACTGATGTAGTAAATTCTTTTTCAGTAGGTAAAATCAATTGAAGTTGGCGAAAATAGTAATTTGGAATGTTTGGTTCTACAAAGACTCACATTATTTTTTGAGGTGGAACAATCGGCTCCGAATTGAAGAAAAAAGATTACAGAAGCACTATTCGGGTTGATAGGAAAAATAAAATTTGAAAAAAGTGAAAATGTCAACATCAGTTGTTCAAGAATCATCACAGGTTATGTATTTTCTCTAATGACAGAAAATGCAACATAACTAAAAAATACACTTTTTAGATTTTTTGGAATATTTCTCTAATGACCACTATGACTCAGCCTATTACTCGTTTCTGGCTTGACGCCAACTTCCGGTACGCCTTCTATAACGAAGCCAACTAACAGAGCTATCATCTATGCTTCTGATACATTCGAAAATAAACAATTAATCATTTATTTAGACCGAATTTGAGCGCAATTTGTGTTGGGCGAAACAGGATTTATTTCGTATCAGTGTGTGCAATATTGATCACACTGAAATGTATTCTATTGTTGAAAAATTCATGAACAGTATATGAAGAATATATTCTACAATATTAGGATATTTTTCGAAAAAAAATTCCATCAAGCCATGTTTCCCAAATTTAGAGTAATAGCTCAAGATCGCTTGTAGATTCCGCAGATTTACACAGAAAGATATATTTGGATCCATACCTGAATTTACCTCATAAGCGAACTAATTATTAGATACTCAATTTTTCGCCAATAACAAAATTGAAACTGAAGCAAAAGTTCATCACATAAATTACTATTCAAAATATTCATAAAACCGATAAGTGGACGGTGAAATATGAAAAAAACATTTCTCATTAAAGAAATACAAAAAATTACATACCTGCCACCTTGTCATCAATTTCAATTATAATCAAAACTTTTAGAAACTACAACAACTCTATTAATGTTCATTTTAATGAACTGTGCGCATGTGTAGGAATGTGAAGTTAATTGGGATAGTAGGTGACCTTTAGTCACCTACTATACCACTATCACACGTAGTGCGCATATCTAGGGAAGTGGAAAAAAGTATATGAGCATGTTCCCCGAACATGCCCATGAAATTTCTCTGGATTCGGTGACATTCATCAACCATTAATTTCTTAAAGAATTTCAAACAAATACGCAATTGAATATGAGTAGAAGAAAGAATATTATCGTCAAGTTCATTTCACAATATTCATATTCATTTGTTCCAGGGTTCCAACCAACAAAATATTCATTTTTCGAGATGGATATACGTTATCTCGAAAAATTTTAAATGTCGTTTCTTATTATTACTGGAAATATGTCCAATTTTTTCTTCACCACCTGCAAGTACTAACATTCAAACCTATTCTTCATGATTTGGGTAGAAAGTGGGAAAATATGATGATGTGTGCGATAATAATAATAATAATGATTGTCTCCATTTTACATCGACCATATAATTTGGTATAGAAAAGGTCGAGTATTATATGGGGATACCATAGTGACAATCGAGCTCTTCACCCATATCCTGTTGATTTTCAAAGTTTCTTCTGATCTATTGAAATTCGTTTTATGCTTATGAATTTCAGTTGCTTCCCTGTAAAGCCTGGGGTAGTATGCGGTGGTGGTAATATATCTCCTGAAGTAAAACTCCTGATGATGCCAGACACTAGAAATAGCGAAACGTCAAGAATGAATCCACGACGACGGCTGAAAACCAATAATTGAACGATGACCGTGAAAGCCCCAACCAATTCGAATTAAAATATTTAAGCTTAGTTCCGCCAGACGCTAAAACAAAGAAATCTAGAAATTCCACCCTTTTCAGTCAACCCGATCAATTCGTGGAATAATACATGTCTTTGAGACCAGCCACTTTCTTTTTTCTCACAAAAGCTGGAGGTGTAACAGCTAATGTGTGGGAAATTAAAGGAATCAATGCAGGGGAAATATCACTACTTTGAAACGTCACGCCCGATACTTTTAGGAATCGGCACAAATTGCAAGGTTGTAATGTGTCAGCGTTTTCCATCTATCAGCAGCTGTAGCGTAGTAGTAGGTAGCGACTGTTTCCAATGAACCAACGTAGTTAACAATAACTCCAAATCAGAATAAACCGACCATAAGTCAATAGTGCGTAATAGATTATAACATACAAGTATGTAGTTTGTCAACAATGACATTAATAAGGACTCTCATAAATTGGTTGAGGCTTTCGCGGCCATCGTTCAATAAGACGACGGCCTAAATGCTCGAAAGAACATGTCTTAAGGACTCTCATATTTGTTATATGCTGGATAAAAACCTTTTTCTGTGGGCTCCTATTCGTTGCCCGCTAAATGGCTACGCAAAATTAACTCTTTATGTTTTTTTCCCATGACCAATTTTTAAAATTGTTTTTTCAGCACTTGCCAGCACTTCACTAATATTTCTTCAAAATTTCAATGAAAAATTCTGATTTTTTCGGACAGCATCAAGTTGGCCCGGAAAATTCAATTGCAAATTTTTCCACTCCTAAGTGAAAATTTTTTCCTCAGCACTCGCTAGCACTTGGCTAGCATTAAGTTTTCTCAAGCTCTCATTGAAAACTGCTGGGTTTTCCGGGCTGCATAAAGTTGGCCCAGAAAGTTCAATTGGAAATGAGTGAGATTCTGAAATTTTCTCTTCAGCACTAGCCAGCACTTATCTAGCATTAGATTTCTTCAAGCTCTCGATGAAAAATGCTGTTTTTTCCGGGCTGCATACAAGTTGGCCTGAAAAATTGAATTTTCATTTTTAAGAATACCATCAAAGATTTTCAAATTTTTTTTTCAGCACTCGCCATCACTTACCTAGCATTAGCAATAAACAAAAATTTTGTAAAAATGCAACAACCACCGGGCCAACTTGACGGACCCATATTTAACTCAGTACGGCACAACTAATTGCTTTAAATATTGAAGTTTATCATGAAGATTATGTCCCTGAGTGGTATGGGATAATGATAATGACAAATGAGGCTGAAACCGCTATATCTCTCCTCTCAGTGACAAAATCTAATATAATTTCTCAAACCTCATGATGAAAGATCTATGAGCCCAGGAATTGAAAATGGTATTCATTTCGATGATTAATATTTTGAATTCATCTATGTTTCTTGTTATTTCTTTTTTGAATATTTCAGCAACATCAGCAATAAAATTGTGAAAAAGGTCGAAAAAACTTCTTTTTCTTATTTCAAAGGTGATGAGTTCTTCAGAGCAACAAACGTGATCCTTAAATTATTTGAAAACTCAATCGAGTGAAACAAAAACTGCTGTCTGGATTAATTTGGCTTTTGGAAGGGTTTATGTGAACATATTACAGTAAAAGGCATATTTAACATGATTGGTTTTCTCAATATGTTTGATCCAGCTCTTGATTTCCATGAGAACACGAGGAGCTCTCTTGATGTTGCATTTTAAAATTCATTGGACAAGGAGAAAAAAAATTGAAAAAGCAAGGAATAGCCTCGCAAGAACAATAATTCAGGTTCTCGAAACCTACCGTTGATCTTTTGTGTGAATATTGGTTGTTGAGATATCCATAGTCAAAGACAAAAGGATTCTTTTTCATTTGATGGTCGATATCTCCATGATACATAAGTAGACGTATCAAGATCTACAAAAAAATTGAAGCTAAATGAACGAATTACCCTAAAAAACTTAACTTCGAAAAATTTGTTGTTTGTTTTTCTGAATAATAGTAATAATAATAATATTTATTGGGTATACCAATAGACTAACGACCGAGATCTTTCTGTCCTGTTCAATTTCTTAATTCTTGAAGTTCTGAAGCTAGAATTTTAATAAGATATTTCCGTTTACTGTTCTGGTTTTGGTCTATACTAATCAATGGTTCAATTATGTTGAGGTTATTCGGGTTGTCAGCGAATTTCTTGTTCAGTCTTTGAAATCTGGTTTGAATTGGTTCTACTTTGAGTTCTAAATTATATCCGTTATACAAGTTACTTAAAGACTGCGTAGAATTCAAATGGGACGCAAAATGTCAGAAAGCCTTTGATACGGTGAAAAAGGAAATCATGTCAGATCGAGTACTTGCTCATTTCGATCCACGTCTACCTTTGATATTAGCTACCGATGCTAGTCCCTATGCCGTCGGGGCTGTGCTGTCGCTTATATATCCGGAGGGTACAGAGAGACCTATACAATTTGCTTCACAAGTTCAACAAAGGTATTCACAAATAGACAAGGAAGCGTATAGTATAATTTTCGGTGTTGAAAGGTTCTTCTACTATCTCTATGGTAGACATTTCACGTTATTCATTGATCATAAACCTTTAATACAGATTTTTTCTCCATCAAAGCATCTCCCAACTTTGAACACAACACGAATGCAACATTATGCTTCATTTTTACAATCATTTCAATACGATATCAAATACAAAAACACGAAAGACCATTTTAATGCGGAATGCATGTTGAGATCACCTATGAATTTGTCTAATACTAATGCATATTATGATGAACCAGATGCTTTTGAAATATTTCAAATCCAGATTTACCGGTTACTTCCGAAGAAATCGAGAAAGAAACACTGCGAGATAAAAGTCTTTCAAAACTGATAAAGGCGTTACCACGTGGGAAACTAGTACATAAACGAGATTGTTTTAACGTAGATCAGATGGAATTCTCCTCACAACAAAATTGCTTATTAGAGGACAAACCGTGGATATCTAAAACATTACGCGGAATAGTCTTGGATGAACTACACACTATACATTCAGGAATAAAAAAAACTGAGCAAATGGCCAGAAGTTATTGTTGGTGGCCAGGAATTTCTGATGATATTGAGCAGAAGGTGTAAGGTGACAGAAATCACACCCTTTCACATTGGTTTCCAATTGTGTGAGCACAAGAAAATTGTGCCTTACGTTGGTCGCCAATTGTGTAAGGTTAAAGAGATAATTTACTTTATGTAATAACCCAACGATATATGCTCCAGCTAGTCAGGGCATGAGACCACCTTACATTTGTATGAGGTAAAAAGAGATAATATGCTTCTACTCAGGCTAATGATAATCAAAACTTGAACAGTCGAGATTTATTCCTCTCTGATGACAATAGCTATTTACAATGTCTAATAAGACAGATTAAAACAATTTTATACGAGGACAAGAATATGTACAATAATGAACATTTCGTTAAAAATACAATTCACAAGCGTTTTCGTTGTTTGCTAACTTACCTGTCTATAACGGTGCTGGATGAGGGAAGTGACTATCTCTCAAATTTCTCCAACGTTCGAACTCCTGTATCTCCTGGAAGACGTTGCAGCAAGAGGCGAAGGTTGTATTTTTTCAAACAGAAGCGTCGAGGTTTCAACTTTCTCCAGGGTGCAGGTATTGAAGGATCTGAAGACTTTTCAAAGGGGCTTCAGATCTCTAGATCCCCCCGAAGAGGTGTCGAAGACTTAGTTCTCTTCAAAGATACCGGAGACCTAGCACTTCCCACAAAATACGGAGACTCAGCTCCCTCCTCAAAAAGATGCTGGAGATTCAGCTCCCTCCAAAGAAAAGATTCTGGAGATTCAGCTCCCTCCAGAAAAGGCTATCAAAAAACGTTTACATTAGTTCTTTGCATCGTCAAACCTTCACAATTCCCTGAGATCTCTGATAATCTTAGTCTGCATAAAGATAATTCAGATAAGGAAAAAATGTCCACGTGTTCACTGAAACACTGGCATAGATAAATCTAGAAATTGAAAATCAGAGAGTCACGGAACCGTGAAATGTTTAAATTCAGTTATTTAACTATAACATAGGTAAAATAATCTAGAAGGAAGGTTGATTCCTCAGATAGTTGAAGAAATCAGATGGAAAGTCGTACGATCCTCAAAATGGCGGAAACCAAACGTCTCTCACCCCATATGAAACACATGAATCGTTAATAAAAACAGATATACGATCGTCTGATCAACTTTGTACTCACCAATTTTAGTAATTGCCTGAGATAACTATTTCAAACCAGAACAAGAGAATAAATTATTGAATTTTCCGATGAAACGACAGGACTGCGGAATAACAGGGCTTGCGTCTGAGGTGGTGCGTACTCGAACTCGACTGGACTGCGGCCGCGAACCACTTTCGTGTCTGGTTCTCGATTCGGGATGATCCGGAAACTGACGAGATTTAAGGCGGTAAATTCGAACGTTACACACCCCCTTTACCAGGTAAAAAAATTTCGACAACGGAGAATTTTTTTTTTTGTTGAGTTTAACATAAAAGATTTAAAACTACGTTTAAACGTTAATCAGAAAAGCATATTATGATATATAGAAGATATATACATAGGTGATATATGATAGACGGGATACATTAAACAACGCTCAAGCCGAACACAAAGTGAGTGAAATACTCCAGGGTTAAGTCGAATTCTCGAGACGAAAAACGACTCAAGCTTTGACCACGAAAGGTCACTCTCAAAAAACGAGAGTTAAGGAGAAAAGGTTAAAGCGAATCTCGGTTGCTGAAGGCCTCTCTCTAAAAAGCGAGAAAGGGACGAGGGTGCTCCACCCTGTGGGACGCCATCGTCCTACCGAGGTCCGAGAAAATGTCACGACTAGACATTTGCATACAATCGCATGAATCGAAAAAGTTATTTCCACACACAGAGGAAAATTCCTGGCTAGAATACGAAAGTTAAGAATAAAAACCGTCTCAACTTAAAGAAAAAAAGGGGACTCTACTGATACCGTCGTATCTATCAAAAGAAAAACTTATTGGTACCCGAGACGAGGGATAACCAACAAGGGTTAGGCATGGAGGGTTTTTAGTTATGGTCCAAAACTTTCAAAAAAGACTCCATCACCCTGTGCTCTTCGCACAGAACGATGTCAAAATCGGTAATTCAGGACCAATACAAGACTGCCTTCCGCAACCTGATGTAGCTCAGGATCCCACGGATCATGATCACGACTGGAGAGCTAGATAGGATGTTGGGCACTGTCCAGTCCCAACCACGACTCAGGAAATCCGTCACCACACAAGCGCATACGCCAGAAGTGCAGGGGTACCTGTAATATGGAAAAAGTCAGAATCGAGAAAAAGAAATCAAAATCGGTAGAGAAAAGACGTGTCATCGCACGCTAGTAAGATAAACGATATAAAGATAAGTCCTAATAGGTTAATTCATTAAGATAAGACGTGTCATCGCACGCTAGTAAAATGAGCGACGTAGAGATAGCTCATGATTATCAAATTTATCACAATCGGTAAATATTAGAGAAAGTCATTACGAGTTCATATAAGTCAAAAATCGAGAAAAAGTCTAAATCAGTTTTAAGTTAAAATCAGTATTATATTCTTCCCTGGTCTAGATGTTATAGACCTATCGTATCGACACAGATGGCAGGTGACGAGTAACAAGTGACCCTCCCAACCGAGCATGGTGTACTTTTCAAAGATAGATGTTAATAGACAAAGAAAAGAGATGAAGCAACACCACGCCGCCTGAGAATCTGGGGAAAGACACACTCAAAAGAAATATCCTCCACACATTCTACCGGCCCAAGTCATGAAGAGAAGAGATATAGTGACCCTATAGTGTAGTAGTTGGTTACCAAGGTAAGGTGTACGACCTTGCACGTCTACAGATTGATCGAGAAAAGTGGATGGAAAAAAGGAGAAGGAAAGATAATGGGCGCCAGCAATGGTTACTTGCAATATGAATCAAAATGGAATCTTAAGATCCCTTAATTCAAAAATTAAAAATTCCAAGGTACATCAAAAGTTACGCTCAGATTTATTCAAGGTATGCATAACAGTGATGAACCCAGCAGATCGATAAAGATTCAGACTCAGTTAAATTTGTCCCACCTCAAAGATAAATGAAAGATATAGGCACAGAGGTGGTGACAAATAAGATAAGAGTCTTGAAATGCAAAATTTGAAAGATAATAATAAAAGTAATCGGGATAGGGAAGATGCGGGTTTGACGTCACTCTGTCGAGCACACCAAGGTACCATCTATCAGGTATGAGTGCAGCTATGTCTGAAACTGCAGCTTCCAATGCCTCGGGAATTCGAGATAGAGAATCTGGTACATTCATAAGTACTCCAGCGCGATGTACGTTATTAAATCTGTGACAAGATAACTTCATTAACCACCGAGCTATCCTGGATGAAGGATTCTTCATCGTACTAAGCCAAATGAGGGATGAATGATCAGTTATTACTGTGAATTCGGTTCGTTCGATATAAGGGCGAAAATGGTCAATGGATAAAAGTACGGCAAGCAATTTTTTCTCAGTGGTTGTTAAAAATTGAGCCCCTCAGACGTCATCCTCAACTACGCCTATGGTCCGAACGCACCGAAACGTCAAGACGACTTCTCATCACTTAACCTAATTCTATGTTAATTAGTTGACAGATCAACTCATGCTCGTTATTAATTGTAACAATCAATCAATCTTCCTTTTCTGTATCGACATTCTCTGAAGATCAGACCTCTCTTGTGAAATTAGAATTCTCAAAAAGTCACCTCGCAAATCAATTGTACATCTCGTTCATTTTTGGAAGCAATCAATTAGGTAAGTGAGCATTTCTCAAAGTCATCTCTCATTAATGCATATTTAATGTTATTTTCCTGCTTTTTATAAAGTTTGAAAATGTGTCCACGTTTTAGATCATAAAATCTATAAAAATAATGGTAATTCTCTCTCACTTTACTCTCAGAAAATCTCTATTGCATTTAACTAATGAAATTGACTCTTCTAAGATACATATTTTGATATATTTTGCTGTTCTCATGATTTTTCAGATTTCTCTAGACTTTTCACAGTGGAAATAATAATTGATTGCTCCAAAAATGAACATTATTTGTGGTAATGAGTTTTGATTCATTATATTCTCATGTGCACCTCATTATCTCAGTGTAGTCATCTCATTTCTCAATCATGCACTTCTCATTAAACTTGCTAATTATTTTTCTCGAGTTTCAGATGAATGAACGATCTCAAGCATAAGGGTGAATCATGGAATCAGTCTTCTCTCTCAATAAACTCGACTCAACTTCTCTGAAATATTTGAACGATCAAGTAATTCACACATTGAACCTGATTGAAAGTCTCAATCCCTGCTTCACCTTGAGCAGTCTCCTCAAATACTGCCCACATGATTAGATTGGTATGATCTCCTCAGTATAACTAAGAAATTCTCAAGTTCATTCATCGGAAACATTTAGCAAGTGGCAACTCAAGCTTTCAGCTTCAAACAAATCAAAGGGTTGGTGATTTACACTCATACAATGTACTCTCATATTGTCATTCTCATAATTATCAATTGTAACTCTTATTTTTCTGATGAACACTAACCCTGCTTGCTAAAAGTAGTTTGTCACTGTAAATTTTGTCTCAATTGATTAATTCGCCTTCTCGTTACAGAACTACGTTATAGATCATAATTATTGATTTCTCAACCTTGATATTCTCATATTGTAATGCTCTCAATGAAGACCAGACTTATTGTGGGTTTCATAAAACTCTGAATGCTCGATCAAGTTGATTAAAGCCATCGCGATTCGTTGAATTTCCAAATGCACTGATTTGATTGGTTCGAATTTACGTGAGCTTTTTTGATCAGACAATTAAGTTTTTATGAAACACGACCTACGACTATTAAGTTTTCAATACATGTACTCCTCTAAGGCCTAATCTCACTTTATTACAACTCAGACTACTCTAACAATTCTCTATTGAACCTTTTGTTTTTCTGATGAGATAAAGAGGCTCTCGCAATAAATTTCAGTTGCATCATCACTGTAAACTCTGTGTTTAATTTTGAATTAATGGAACTCTCTCAAAGTCTAAGTCTGACTTCAGCTCACATCTCATTTTGAACTTCTCTAGATTACCTCTGTTTTTAGTTGAATAATCATTCTGCGTTTTAAAGATGACTTTAATATTGTAATTTTTTACTGTATTAACTTCATGCGGGTGACTTATTCATTTTATGATTGTGAATGATGTCAATAAATGTTTTTACAATACCATCTCTAACTCAATTATCTGGATACAGTCCTAAACTTTATTTTCCAAAATCAGAACAACCCCGATTTTGTACAGTGGTCGAATACTTTCGTTGACATTTATTCAACGTCCGACTGAAATATGCAATAGGATGCTCTAAACCGTCGTGATCTTGAAAAAGGACTCCGCCTACTCCGACGTTAGAAGCATCGCAAGCTAGATAAAATTTCTTAGTAAAATCGGGGCTAGCCAAAAGGGGTGCAGTTGTTAATGCTAATTTTATTTGAGAGAATGCCGCGTCTGCCTCTTTTGTACAGACGATACTCTGGCCTTTCTATCGAAATCGGGGGTTGTAATTATGATGTCATCAAGGTAATAGAAGACGTAAGGTTCCAACGATGGACCAATAACCATGTCCATTAATTTACACATAGCCTGTGCCGCGTTATTGAGCCCGAAGGGTAAGACATTAAAGCAAAACAGGCTTCTACCAGGTACTGAAAAAGTTGTTTTAATTTTTGACTCTTCGTCTAGAGGAATCTGAAAGAAAGCAGACTTCAAATCGACAGAACTTGAAAAAGAGGCGTTTCTAATTTTACTAATAATCGTGTCAATTAAAGGCATGGGATTCAACTTTCTACCATCGAAAACTACTCTATGCGTCACATTTTTCTTTGCAACAAGCCATAAGGGAGATAACCATGGTGCGCATTCAGTTACAGGCTTATTCACATCGAGATCTAATAACTTGTTAATTTCCGCATTAAGAATGCTTTGCATTGCAGGAGATAACGGATACTGTCTTTGTCTTATGGGACTACCTTCAGTTTTGATAGTGTGCGTTAGTAAATGCGTTCTACCTATCCTATTCTCGGGGCCAATAGCTTTGAACAACTCGACAACTTCACTGAGCTCTTCTCGTTGAAACGCAGACAGATCATTTGTGGTATGAATAGCGGCTGAAGAGAGGAGCGATGCATCATAAAGGAAATTGAGAAATCTATTCTGATGTTGAATAGTTTTAGAAAATCCATTCCTAAGATTAATCTATGACTAATCGAGGGCATTACAAGAACCTTCAGTGATTTTGAGATATCATTAATAGTAATGGGTAGTGAAACATACCCTAAGGTATTCTGCAACCTTCCATCAGCCGTTGTCAGGCTGACAGATACGTCATAATCGATAGTCAAGTTCAGTTTTTGTAAGATATAGAGAAGAGATAAACCGAGAATTGAGATATTGCTACCACTGTCAAGCAAAGCCGATATTTGCTCGTTCCCAACAGACACATTTAAATAAGGTCGATTGTCTTGTGCATGTCTATCTAGTAAGGGTTGAACAGAGATATCATTGCTCAATTGAAACTTCTTTTGTTGTGTTTGCTGGGCTTCATTTTTTTCAAACTTTTTATTCGAATTATAAAATTCCTCGATGGTAACTAGTCGGTTTCTTTGAAAGTTATCATTGAAATGATTATTGCTGAAAGATCTTAATTTCTTCTTTTGTTTCCGTTTCGAAGTGAATTTTGACTTTTTGCGGCAGGCTGATCTAAATTCGAATTTTGCTGATGGCGATCCGCTGCCATAGATCCACCAGCTCTCACATTTCTTTGACATTTCTTACATGAGAATTTGGTTTTTCCTTCGAAGCCACAACCAAAACAAAATATCCTTCTAGGCTTCTTACATAAGGAGTACGTATGTCCCGGCAATCGACAATTCCAACAAATTACGTTAGATGTTACTTCGGAAACAGTTAACTTTCTCAGAGATCCGCGAGCAAAATCTGAGGGTAAAGTGTCTTCGATACGTTTACATAGAGAGATTAATTGAGGCAAAGTATCGATATCTTGTAGAATCAAAGCTCTAACAAAATCAGGCAGTAAATTAGCTCTAATAGTAGAAACAATTTGTTTATCCGGAGGACGTGCTGTCAGTCTATTGAACTGAGATTCTAGATAACTAATAAAAATGGTAACTGATTCACGTAACTGTTGCTTTCTCGACTTGATTTCATCCATCAAAACTTGGTCATAATTAGAAGGCAAAAAGGTCTGTTTTAAACCGGTCACCAATGCGGACCAACTCTTAAAACTTTTTCTAATAAAATGGTTATGCCATCATGTCCATGCATCTGAATGAAACAGATCCGAAGCTGACTCAAATAAATCTTGGTCGGTACAACCTCGGGAAATTTTGAGTGAATTTACCAAATCGAAAAACGGGACCAATGGTTCTTTACCAGAAAATTTCTTAATACCTCATTTGAATACCGGGACTTTCTTCGAAAGACCTGGAGATATACTTTCTAACGCTAAATTTGGGCTATGTAATGAATTTTTGATCGGTGTAGATGAGGCTGGAGGCTCATCACAAAGGCGTTTATCAGCTAAATCTGATTCCAAACCGAAAAGTTCAGTAAGCAAGTTATTTTTCTTCTCAAGCTCTGAGTCATCAACAGTATGCAATCTGTAGATTCTACCCGAGCAATGAACCAATCGAGACGTTATTCTGTTATATTCATCGATAGAAGAAGAAGTTCCAAACTTGCCTATCGATTCAAAAATTTCTTTGAGGCAAATCTCAAGTTCATTTATATTCTCTTCGAAAGTATAAGTATCAGTTAAGGCAACAAAGCTACGGTTCGCTCCCTCTTGGGAAAGAGAACCCCTTAAAGTTCTACGATTCTTCTCTACTGAATCAACCACCTTCTTACCTAAACGAATAGAAACCTCATATGTTAACTCATGAGCCTTCAAGTATTTTGCATTTATAGACATGTCGATAAAATTAATGGCTACCTCCAAATCTCTCTTTCAGGTAAAGTTAAGGTAAGAAAACAATAAAACCAGGCCCTTTTACGTTGGGCGCCATTCTGTGTAAGGTGACAGAGATCACACCCTTTCACATTGGTTTTCAATTGTGTAAGCACAAGGAAAATTGTGCCTTACGTTGGTTGCCAATTGTGTAAGGTTAAAGAGATAATTTACTTTATGTAATAACTCAACGATAGATGCTCCAGCTAGTCAGGGCATGAGACCACCTTACATTTGTATGAGGTGAAAGGAGACAGTATGCTCCTACCTAGGCTAATGATAATCAAAATTTGAACAGTCGAGATTTATTCCTCTCTGATGACTATTTACAATGTCTGATATGACAGATTAAAACAATTTTATACGAGGACAAGAATATGTACAATAATGAACAATTCGTAAGAAATACAATTCACAAGCGTTTTCGTTGTTTGCTAACTTATCTGTCTATAACGGTGCTGGATAAGGGAAGTGACTATCTCTCGAATTTCTCCAACGTTCGAACTCCTGGATCTCCTGGAAGACGTTGTAGCAAGGGGCGAAGGTTGTATTCTTTCAAACAGAAGCGTCGAGGTTTCAACTTTCTCCAGGGAGCAGGTACTGTAGGATCTGAAGACTTTGGTCTTTCCAAAGAGGCTTCAGATGTCTAGATCCCTCCGAAGAGGTGTCGAAGACTTAGCTCCCTTCAAAGATACCGGAGACCTAGCTCTCTTCACAAGATACGGAGACTCAGCTCCCTCCACAAAAAGATGCTAAAGATTCAGCTCCCTCCAAAGAAAAGATTCTAGAGATTCAGCTCCCTCCAGAAAAGATGCTGGAGATTCAGCTCCCTCCAGGAAGGGCTATCAAAAGACGTTTATATTAGTTCTTTGCATCGTCAAACCATCACAATTCCCGAGATCTCTGATAATCTTAGTCTACATAAAGATAATTCAGATAAGGAAAAAATGTCTACGTGTTCACTGAAACACTGGCATAGATAAATCGAGAAATCGAAAATCAGAGAGTCACCGAACCGTGAAATGTTTGAATTCAGTTATTTAACTATAACATAGGTAAAATAATCTTGAAGGAAGGTTGATTCCTCAGATAGTTGAAGAAATCAGATGGAAAGTCGTACGATCCTCAAAATGGCGGAACCCAAGCGTCTCTCACCCATCATGTACAAGGCATAGCCTTCAATGATTTCTTTTTTCTTTGTTCTATATTGTTATTGAAACATTTGAATTGTTTTATTTTCAATTTGTTATTGTTGTAGTGGAAACATGACAATAAAGAACCCTATTATTATTATTATTATTATTATATGAAACACATGAATCGTTAATAAAAACAGATATACGGTCGTCTGATCAACTTTGTACTCACCATTTTTAGTAATTGCCTGAGCTAACTATTTCAAAACAGAACAAGAGAATAAATTATTGCCTTTTCCGATGTAACGACAGCACTCCGGAATAACAGGGCTTGCGTCTGAGGTGGCGCGTACTCGACTGGACTGCGGTCGCGTACACTTTCGTTTCCGGTTCTCGATTCGGAAACTCGCCAGATTTAAGGCGATAAATTGGAACGTTACAAAGGTGAAAAATTGTTCAGAATGTGAAAAGTTTAAAAATAACCCTCCCAAATATCCATTTCACCCCTGGAAACAGGCTAAAGCCGTTTTCGAAAGAGTTCATATCGATTTCGCTGGACCGTTCATGAACCACTATTTATTTATTCTGGTGGATGCGTATAGTCGCTGGCCGGAAATACACCTAGTCAAAAAATGAGAGTACAGACTTTAATCCAGTTACTGAGAAAAATTTTCAGTACTTTCGGTTTACCATCGGTCATAGTGAGTGATAATGCAACCACATTTACGTCTTTTCAATTCAAAAACTTCTTGAAGGAAAACAACATTTTCCATAAATTATCGCCACCATATCATCCTGCAACCAATGGACTTGCAGAATCATATATTCAGTCTTTTGAAAATGTGATAAAAACATTAGGACACACTGAAAATGACGTTGAGAAAAACTTATCAAATTTTCTAATAAATTACAGAAAAATACGTCATTCTGTAACTGGCGTTAGTCCTTCCAACCTAATGTTCGGTAGAAATATAAGATCCGAACTGGATTTATTATTACCACCGGGAAATATTTCAAAATCAATTAGCACGGACATTGGTGATCAGAGAAAATTCAAGGAGAGAGAGAGTTATGACTAGAGAATATTTGCACTCCAATAAATGGAAGTTCGGTATCATTCAAAGAGTGCTAGGAAATTTAATTTATCTAGTTCGACTAGATAATTCACGAATTTGGAAACGGCATGTTGACCAGATACGTTCGATAGGTCAGGGTACGCCATTAATGATTAGCCATACACCATCCAACACTACTCTGGATCTGTTTTGATTTCAACGGAATCAGCTCGAAATTCAGAGATAAATTTAGAAAATTCAAGTAGGCAAAATACTGAGGAGAATAAAGAGTCTAAACAGACTTTGAATATTACTAACTCGGAAACTAAAGCTCCTCAAACAGAAGTACCAAAACAGTTGCCTGCCCCAGATGATCCTTGTACCCTCAGAAGGTCCACACGCATTCGAAAACCACCATCCAGGTTAGGTATGGAACCTTTGTACACTTAGAGAGAGAGGAAATTGTTATATTTACCTTAATATTATAAGAATATTTCTATACGCACCTAAGTGCGCAGCGTGTAGAAGGGATAAGAATCCGGCGCAAGCCGATAGCCGATGCATTATAAATTAATACATTCGAGTATTGTACCGGAAAATGGTAAACATTGAAGAAAATTTCATTTTGGTTCTACAATAAAGTAGTTCAAATGAAGTGTTACTTTTTGCTTTCTGTTTTCAAAGTCCGTTGATTACATCGGACACAACAGTTGGGTTGAGTACGATTCGCCATTTCTTTATCCATTCAATGATTTTTTCCGTTAGTTTTGTGAGATTTTCCATTGCATGTTTCAATGTTTTGTTGTGTGTAATCAAGGCGGTATCATCACAAAATTGTAGAATATATCGTTGTGGATTTATAAGCTTTTTGTCGGTGAGATCATAGTTGTACATATCATAGCTAAAGATTGTGAACGAGATATTCTTGATAATGGTGTATTTGTTGAAACATTATTTGGGCTGTTTCCATTATCTATGTTGTTGGTTATTACCGACGTTTCGGCAAGCATTCGCCTGCCGTCTTCAGGGTGTTGTTGGTCCTGAGAAGGACCGGTTGTTGCCAAACTTGTTCTGTCTGGACTTGTGCGCTCCATACTTTTTCAATTTCGCAATTATAGTGTGGGGATTCGAACGCGAGTTATCCGAGGTGCAATTTCCGAAATTTCACTCACTCTAACCACTAGTCTACCAAAGCAGGTAATTATTATACGATTTAAGTTATATATTAATTATACTTTTTGTGTTAGAGGTCACCTTGACTTTTTACTACCTGCGCAGTTGGTATGCGCAGTAGGTTATTTTTAGGTCAGGTCTGGTTCATGTTAGGTTAATTGCTTCCTTGGGTCGGGTTCGTCCTCCTCAATTCAGATCTTAGTATGGGCACCCAGACTAAGATCTGAATTGAGGAGGACGAACCCGACCCAAGGAAGCAATCAACCTAACATGAACCAGACCTGACCTAAAAATAACCTACTGCGCATACCAACTGCGCAGGAAGTAAAAAGTCAAGGTGACCTCTAACACAAAAAGTATAATTAATATATAACTTAAATCGTATAATAATTACCCGCTTTGGTAGACTAGTGGTTAGAGTGAGTGGAATTTCGGAAATTGCACCTCGGATAACTCGCGTTCGAATCCCCACACTATAATTGCGAAATTGAAAAAGTATGGAGCGCACAAGTCCAGACAGAACAAGTTTGGCAACAACCGGTCCTTCTCAGGACCAACAACACCCTGAAGACGGCAGGCGAATGCTTGCCGAAACGTCGGTAATAACCAACAACATAGATAATGGAAACAGCCCAAATAATGTTTCAATAGCTAAAGATATCATATAATATAGGTGATAGGGGTGAACCCTGAGGGAGACCCTGTTCTGTAGTGAACATGTCCGATAGAGAATTATTGATTTTTATTTGAATATTTCTACCCTTCATGAACTTTTTCACTATTTTCAGTAAATAATCAGGAACTTTAAATTCACTCATTTTGAATAGTACCCCATTTTGCCAAACACTTCGTGATGTCCATTAAATTTGTCGCAGAACTATACCCTTTCTTCATGCTATTTTGAACATTTGACGTTATAACTACGAGGGGGTGAATTGTCGAGTTTTTCCTTTTAAATCCAAACTGATATGCGGAAATGGCAGTGAAAAAAAAATTTTTGAAAATTTTTGAAAATTTTTTTTTACTCCCTGTATAACTGAAAGTGGTCAGGCTCCAAGAATATTATAGATCGGTACATAATGTCAAACAATAATATAATCCCAATTTCAGATTTCAAATAGGTCCAGAACTCCAGAAACTCCTAATAGGCCGTCGAACTTGGTACACCCTGTATTCTTCTTCTGTTATTTCAGGTAAATCAAATTGTTTTAGATTTTTCAGCATTTCTTCGATCTCTCTGTCAATTCTATTTTTGAATAGAGGGTCGAAATTATTGTTCTGGTTTTCCTTGTAATGTTGTTCAAAATGTTGTTTGAAGGCTTCCGCTATTTCTGTTTCATCATAAAAGTTTTTATTGTTCAGATTTATGTTTTTTATTTTTCTTGATGGTTTATACCTTGACAATTTTTTTATTTCCTGCCAATAGTTACGGCCCCTTTTTTACTTGTGTTATGCAGTCTAAGATCAATTCAATTGCTAGGTGATCTGATGTCAAATCAGGGATAACAGAGGCACTTAAATGGTTCTTTATGTTCTCTGTTCATAAAATGATGTCCGGTGTTCAGTCAGGATTATTGTCCATTGGGAAGGTTGGTAGAGTCCAGAGTGAAGGAACTGCTTGCTAAAAATTGTTGTAGTTGTTTCTTCTTTTTGTTTGTATAGATGTTGAAGTCTCCTATTATAATTACATAGTTCTATTGCACCGCCTTGATGAAAATGTTTTCCTCGATAATTGAATTTGGGTGTATATATGATAAAAATTTGTGTAATTTGTCATCAAAGAAAGCTATAGTACAGTGTACTACTGTTCTATATTACAGTGTAAGGTGTCATTTGCCGGGTTGTTTATGAATGGATGATTTGCTTTACCTAATTTGATTTCTTTGCTTGCTTGTTTTAAACTACCGCCTCTTACATTTCTGTTCAAAATGTTTCCATATTTTTTGAGTATTGTCCAATCTCTGTATTTTAGTGACTGATGTGGTTTGGCTTTAGTTTCGACAAATAGTGTGCATTTTATATCATTGTTTCCTATATAGTGGTTGATCAGATGTCATTTTTTACTGTATAAAAGCTTGATTGTACTATACATTGTGATGGATTTGTGTGCCCTCCTTTGGTCCAGTTGGTGAATTGGGATTGTCGTTTTGAAGATCGAACATCAGAATATAAACGTTATTTCCTAAGAATATTGCGGTTGTATCAATATTTCGACTCTCTATGAATCTTTTTTTGAGTTTCATTATGAGCTCTTGTCTATTTGTATTTTTCGGATTGTTCAATTTATTTATATATGCGTCTATAATGAAGTCATGTTTAGTATATGGGGTGTGAATGCTACTCTATTTGTGATACGTTTGTTCAATTCTGAGGATCTTTTATTGTTGGATTTTATTCTCACATTTGGTATCCCTGATATAGGTTCAATTGGTCTTTTATGACATTTCATTGACCAAGCTTCATGTTCTTGGGAACCGCAGGCTTTACATATTGGTGGAAGCGAAGATGTGCAGTTATTCGTTCTGTGATTGCCCTTGCATTTATCGCATTGTAGAGGTGTATTGCAATTTTCTGTTATATGCGTAAAAAGGGAACATTTTGCGCAAGGAATAGGTGAAGGTTGTGGAAGTAAACTAGAGTAAACAAGATAATGCCTGCATCTGTAGAAGAAGCCTTCTCGTAGTGAATATTCGAATGTTGTAACGCAAGCTTGTATTATTCTTATTAGGTTGGTTTTCCTGTAGCTCTGGAAGTGATTCTTTTGCAGAATCGGTGTTCTATTTGTTTATTTTTCAGTTCAATACTAATTTTTCATCAGTTATATCTTGATCTACTTGACCGATTACAACTGAGTAAGAGTGTATGTTGTTTTTGGTCGAAGGTGGTTTGATAGATTCTTTGCTTTCTTCAAAGGTTGCTATTTTGTTTTGATTTTTCAATAAATTCAGCGTTTCGATTATTTCAGATTTATCATTATCCGTTTTGATAATGAAACCTTTTTTTGTTTTTATTAAAATGTTTCTGCTTTGTGGATAGTGCACCGTCCAAATATTCGCCATCCGTATTCTCGAAATTTCCTCTGTTGTTGTAATATAGAATAGATGTTTTAAGTATTTATTTATTTTGTTGAACATTTGTTGAGAAAAAATGTTATGTTTGTGACCTGTATTTTTGTTATGAATTTTATACAGGGTCTTTCACGAGGAACCTTACCCATATTTATACGGGAAACTACTGAACGCATTTTCATGAAATTCAGTACTTATAAGTATTTCACGATGCTGATGAAATTTAAAATATTTTCAAGGCATGAGCACCTCCGGTTTTTCCGGAAATGACGTCAACTTTCGTTTTTCAAATTAGAACAGCATTTTTTTATTGCAGAAATAGATTCCTTAGAAAATTTAATTTAAGTTATTTTGATGTAACATTTTTCAGTTTTGGTTGGAAAATTCTCTCTGAGCGGGAAAATTCGAAAAAAAAATCGAAAATAGAGCTCCGCTGAAACAAGAATAACTTCGAGGTTTTTGGATGGAAAATTTTCATTTTTGGGATTTTTCAAGATGTAAGATTGATGTATCCACTTTAAAAATCGAAATCGCGATTCATGATACAGGGGGTGAAAAAATCGCTCACAAAGTTAGGGATGACAAAATCGTGAAAAATCAATTTTTTCAAATTAGAACCCCATTTTTTTATGGCAGATATTGAATCTACGTTAAAAAATAATGTGAGTGCATCACACTCTTGCTCTAAAATGGATATTTTCTGAGTTATTCACAAAAAACTGTTTTTCGTCTTGAATTTTCAGCTATTTCTTTACCCTTCACGCCAAAAAAATGAAATTTTCAGGAACTGTTATTTGAACCATGCTGTAGATTTTTCACCCCTTCTTGAAACCGACGTCAAGTTACTATTAGGAGAACCATGGCAAACTCTCGCAGTTATAACTAGAGAAAATGTTCAAAGTTTTGACCGTTAATTTCTAGACATTTATTTATACGTCTCAGGAATACTTCGTGCGTTGCTCTTCTCATTTCATCGGGAGGAAGAGATCTACAAAAGTGTTTAAAAACCAAATTGAGTTTCAAAACTATGAATCTAAAAATCTAAACAAACCTGAACGCATTTCTGACTCGTTCTATGCAGTCCTCTTTATCAGTCAGGGGAGTTGAGTGGACAATATTTTTTATCCTACCCCAAACATAATAGTCTAGAGGAGTTACATCGGGAGAACGTGGTGGCCAAAGATGTGGATCATTGTTCGCCAACCATCGATCTTCAAATAGCCTGTAGAGGATATTTGACACATTGAGTGAATTGTGTGGAGGTGCGCCATCCTGTTGATACCATAAGTCATTATGGTTCTATACTAGCGGCTCAATTATTTGAGTCAATATGTCAGAATATCTATCTCCTAAGGGAGAACATTCTTTAAATAATGCAAACATGTGTAGTGTTCTATCTTACCAGTTAAAAGTCCCATCATGAATGTGAACCTCGAGAATTGCATTTTTTTTTGGATGGCGCAAAAAACATTGAAACTCCAGGTCTCTTGAAAGTTCCATTGTCTGAAGTGGTGGTTGTTCTCTTCATCCCAATAATGACTGTTATCCCTATTGAGAGAAGCATTCTTTGTGAATTTGGATTAATCTGTCCAAATTATACAGTCCAAAAAATTTTCATTCTCTTGAAATCGAATCATCATAGCTTCGCCAAACTCTGTTTTCCTGACGAAATAAGTTTCCTTCAAATGCTGTACTCTATTGAATTTATATGGGTGCATTTTATGTTTTTTTAAAATTCTCCAAACACTCGATTGAGATAATCCCAGATCAATCTCGGCATCTTTGAGAGAATTTTGAGGATTCACACGAAAATATGCAAGAACTGTAATTTCGTTGTTCCCATCTTCTACTACACTTTTTCTCTGTGTATAGTTTTCTTAACGAAAGATCCGACATTTCTCAAGTTTGTCATGGTTCTGTTAATGGTATCTCTCGTTGGTCTGGGTCGGTCAGGAAACCTCTCAATGAACAGTCGAATCGTTCTATCTACAACTTTATTACATTCTCCATGAAGTAGAATGAGATTTAAATAATCTTCATTGGTAAAATTAGGCATAGTGATCGATTTTATAACTTAATACGAATTATCACCAAATTAATAGTAAACACAAAATGCTACTGAATAAAGAGGAATTTGGCAGATGTAATTAATGATATCTATCATTAAAGAAAAGAATGTAAAACATGGTAAGTTTTTGCATGTGGTTCATAAGGAATTATTTATTTATCACTGGAGAGAAAACCGATGGCGATTAGTTGAAATGAAGAGGTTTCCGATACAAATTCGAATCAAAATTCGCCATCTATTTAGAAACAACCTGTACCTCTTGCATATTAGGGTTGTGAAATCTAAAACATGGTTTAAGTAACAGTTCCCGAAAATTTCATCTTTTTGGCGTGAAGGGAAAAGAAACAGCTGAAAATTCAAGACGAAAAACAGTTTTTGTGAATAACTCAGAAAATATCCATTTTAGGGCAAGGATGTGATGCATACACTCACATTATTTTTTGACGTAGATTCAATATCTGCCATAAAAAATGGGGTTCTAATTTGAAAAAATTTATTTTTCACGATTTTGTCATCTCTAACTTTGAAAGCGATTTTTTCACCCTCTGTATCATGAATCGTGATTTCGATTTTCAAACTGGATACATCAATCTTACATCTTGAAAAATCCGAAAAATGAAAATTTTCCATCCAAAAACCTCGAAGTTATTTTTGTTTCAGCGGAGCTCTATTTTCGATTTTTTTTCGAATTTTCCCGCTCAGAGAGAATTTTCCAACCAAAACTGAAAAATGTTACATCAAAATAACTTGAAATTTTCTAAGGAATCTATTTCTGCAATAAAAAAATGGTGTTCTAATTTGAAGAACTGAAGTTGACGTCATTTCCCGAAAAACCGGAGGTGTTCATGCCCTGAAAATATTTTAGATTTCATCAGCATCGTGAAATACTTATAACTGCTGAATTTCATGAAAATACGTTCTGTAGTTTTCCGTATAAATATGGGTGAGGTTCCTCGTGAAAGACCCTGTATATATATATATATATAGAACTTCTTCCGACAATATCCGACGCCTAATCGCCATTTTCTAATATCTTCGCAGTCTTCTTCCTTCAAGTTTCTGTCGCTCATGGATTTGTGGACAGATTTTTGCCACTCCAGTCTAGGTCTTTCCCTTTTCCTTGATCGTGATGGTTGCCATTGTGAAACTTGTTTAGGAAGTCTTGTGTCGGGCGTACGTTTGACATGTCCATACCATGTCAGTTGTTTATTTTCGATATCTCGCACTATGCTATCTTCGATTCCCATCCTGTGTTTAATAGTTTCATTTCTCATGTAGTCTTTTCTCGAAATGCACAATGATCTTCTTATAGCATCCATTTTCACTACCTCAACTTTTTTCTTGTGTTTCTCCGTTATTCTCCAGGTTTCAGCTCCGTATAATAGAGTACTCTTGACCATAGACTCGTAAATGTAATATTTAATTCTTTTATTTATGTTCTTACTCCAGAACACTCCATTGAGGCAGCCGTAGCATCTGTTCCTAGACTCAGATATTTTGTCTTATCAATGTTGACTATCAATCCCCAAAGAGTTATGAATTTTATCAGGGGATGTAATCCCTGTATGTTTATAATTAACATCAGATATATATTCACCGGGATAACCTTCAGCTGGATGATAATTTCTTCTGCTACTCATATGTGTTTTATCAGCTATGAGTGGAAATTCAATTCTTGTCTGTGAAAATTGGCTCGCAGATGTTGACAATCTTTTGTTTGGATTTAGTGTTGTTGGAGAATTCGAGTCCCTGTTTCTCTTTCGTTTGGAACGTTCTTTCTTCCATTCGCCATTGTCCTCGAATATTCCATTTCCGAATATTCTCCATCACTTGACGAATTCATGATGCGAAATATGTGTAATCACTCGTAGAATACTATCAATAATATTGACAATCTATAAACGTATGTAACAAATCGTAAAGGATGACCGTTCACGAAAGATGCCACACAAGGAATGTGTTTTTCTGATATTACTCAAAAATTACGAACGCTACAAAATTTCAGAGTAAATATTCAAAAACAAGAAACCGGAGCTACAATTTCCTCTTTTGATTTTTCTTGCACGCATTCCTCTCGAAGTTATGGCCTGTTGAAAATTTTATTTTGATTCTTTGATTTATTCCGGTAGTGTGAATATACATTTTCAAAGCTTTTCATTCTCATTACAACCTTAAAGAGGGGGGAGGGGACGACGTCATGAATGCCCCAGTCAGAAAAAATCTTAGATCCGGGCCTGGATGTCACAAAAAAGAACTTGTTCGAAATTTCCTTGAGAGCCTTCTCATGTACACATTATGATGTTTCCGAAACATTTTGCACACATTGAATCTCAGTTAATGAAAATTTTATGAACGTATATTCTGAATTCTCAGAAGCAGGTGCTGCGGTGAAGAGTTTTTTTGTGAAACGTCGTTTGGAGACAAATCTCTCCTTGGTTCAGATGTACAGTCTTAGAATGATATTGAACTTTTGCTGGTTCTCAAAACTGAATTAAAATTGAAGATTATTCAACTCGACGTGCTCTATATTGTTCTCTGAAAAATAACAGCTACCAAGGTTGACTATATAATAACCACCGGGAGCTGTTCGACGACAATTTTTGAATCTCATATTGGCGATCACAAAGCACTTTTTCTAGGTTTTACCTTCAAATGTATTTCTGGGAAGCCGCTGAACAAAAATAATATTAATCAATTATGAAGGTCTATTTCAGCGAACTATCTGAACAAGCTCAGATTACTTACTTCTCGTACTTCTTTTCTCATTCTGTGCCGTAGACTCAGCTGACGATTGTTTTATGGAAATTATTAATTATATATATATAATCAAAATCCCAATAATACCTTTCGGTGTTTGGGTCTCAAAATAACATATTCTAAAATTATAACTGAAATTTGATGATTTTCTTTCATTCTTCTCTATTTGCCGCCAACGTTCTAGCTTCGGTGATGTTTTTTCCTCTTCTCAAAATTTCCTTTGTAACCATATCGTCCCAAGTCAGTCCAGGTCTTCCCCTTTATTCCTTTTTTCCACTCTCGCCTCCCATATCTGTCTTGTAGGTCTATCCTCTTCCATTCGCATTAAGTGCCCCCACCATCCCATCTGCCTTTCTCCAACATAATCCTCCATTGACTCTATCTCCAATTCCTTCCTAACATCATCATTTTTTTTTCTATCCAATCGTGTTATACCCTTCACACTTCGAAGATACTTCATTTCCATTGCCTGTAATTTGCTTCTACTTCTTTGTGTAGTAACCCAGGTTTCACAGCCGTAAGTTAATACCGGTCTGAATATGCTCTTGTACACCGTCATCTTGGTTTTCTCCTTTATTTCCCTTTTCTTCAAAAATTTCCGATTAAGCGCAAAAAATAATCTATTTCCTTTTTCCATTCTATTTTCAATATCCCTCTCTTGACTACCACTGCTTTCTATATCAACTCCCAGATATGTGAAATTACTGACTTTTTCTATTTGCTCACCATCTATTTTTAGTTGCACATCCTCATCCTCCTCCATTTCCGCAATCACCATAACCTTAGTCTTCTTTTTGTTTATTTCCATTTCATACTTTTTCAGTGTTTCGTTCCAAACATCCACATTCCTCTGTATTGCACTTTTCGAACCTGCCATTAATACAATATCGTCCGCGAAGGCAAATGTTGATGACTCTACCTTCCTCAATTTTCTGTGTCCGACTATCAGAGTTCTCATTTCTTCCTTTGTTTCCTTTATGATCTCATCCAGAAATATTATAAAAAGTGTGGGGCTCAAAACTCTCCTTGTCTTTGTCCTTCTTTGGTATGGAAACATTCCGATCTCATATTCTTGTATACGACACAATTTCACTATCTATGGATTGCACTAGTTGTTCTGCGATTCCCCTCTTTCTCAATATTTCCCAAAGCTTCTCTCTCTTCACTTTATCAAAAGCTTTTACAAGGTCTATAAACACAAAATACGCCTTCCTACCAGTTTTCTTCATCTTCTGTATAATTTGTTTAACTGCAAATATATGGTCTTGTACACTTCTGCCCTTCATGAATCCGCTTTGTACAGGATCTAAAGTATCCTCAACGAAATTTCTGAGTCTCTTCTCTAAAATACTCTCATATACTTTCAGTGCTGTACTCATAAGATTTATTCCTCTATAGTTGTTACACGTCTTTTTATCACCACTTTTAAATATCGGTACAACCAATGCCATCTTCCAATTCTCCGGTATCCTTTTTGTAGACCATGCCTTCTGACAAATTTTCGTCAAAATTTCAATACTTTTCTCTCCCATATTTCTCAACATCTCAGGTGTTATTTGATCGTTTCCGGCTGCTTTTCCATTCTTGAGTCTCTTTATGGCCTCTTTAACTTCATCAATCCCTATTTGATCCTCTTCTCTGCTTCCAAATTGATCCTCTATTCTTCCGAAATCAGTTCCTACTCTATGTTCTCTCATTTCCTCTCCCTCTAGTAATTCCATGAAATATTCCCTCCATCTACCCATTATTTCTTGGTCTTCTGTTAATAATATTCCCCTTTTGGATCTGACAGATGCACTTTCAATCTGTTTACCTTCCCTCATATTCTTCAACACGCGATAAAATAATTTCTGGTTTTCTCCTGCATTTTTTTCCATTTTATCTCCAAACTCCTTCCAACTCCGTATTTTTCCCTCCCTAACAGCTTTTTTTACAATTTCTCTTTTTTCTTTGTACTTCTCGTAGTTTTCTGCTGTTTTATTATGTAAGTATTTTCTCCAACAATGCTTTTTCTCCTCTATTTGATTTTTCAGGGTTGTACTCCACCATGATGTGCATTTTTTGTTCCTATTTGTTTTTATGCTACCACATATTTCCTTAGCTGACTCTTGCAGTGCTGCCTTGAACTTATTCCACAAATCATCTACAGTCTACAATTATTAATTACTGTATGGATATCTGCTGTCAATTCTAATCATCCAAGTTCGGGTTCGATTAAGTCAGATGTTCGAGCGGCTAGCCTAAATCTCAAGAATCTGTACTGGCTCCATGTTAATCTTAGGAGTCAGCGCTCGTTCGATATATATAGAGATGCCAATAACCACTATAGAAAATGCTAAGCTTCAATTCCATAGCAAACTCTTGTGTTCATCTGAAAACCAGAGCAAAACAGTTTGGTACATAATCAGACGGGAAACTGGCCAGGAATTAAATTGTGAGAAATTGAACATGACGTTGAATATTGCTGCTGTTCAAGTTTCTGACACTCTACTCATAGCTGAGTGCTTTTCAGACTATTTTTCGTCTGTAGCAAGCAAAGTATTGTTGGACGATATGGCAATAATAGTCTAAGATCCCAGGGCCCCCAGACGTTACTTATTTTTGAAGTAACGAATTTCACAGTATAGATAGTCTTATATGTGTTTTAATAGTGTGTGCATACTCGCTATCTTGGCTAGGCGACCCGTTCACAGGTAGAAGGTAGAAAAGATAGACAAAAACATATCGAACTTTTCTTGAATTCGAAGAACTGATTTTTATATATGTCACGCAGAATATTATGAAAAATAAATATTTCATATTTCCAGACAGTTTCCGTGGGCCGTAATTCCTCCCAGCCGCTTCAAATTTCAATAAAAAAAATTACAGGTTAGAAACATTGTTGCGAAATGGCCAGATTCAGCACTTTTGTTGAACTCGAAGCACTGATTTTTATATATGTAACGCAAAATATTATATAAATAAATAAATATTTCATATTGCCAGACCGTTTCCGTGGACCGTAATTCCTCCCAGCGCTTTAAATTTCAATAAAAAAATCAAAGTTAGAAACATTGTTGTAAAATGGCCAGATTCAGCACTTTTGTTAAATTCGAAACACTGATTCTTATATATGTAACGCAAAATAGTATGAAAATAAATATTTCATATTGCCAGACCGTTTTCGTGACCCGTAATTCCTCCCAGACGCCCTTAATTTCATTGAAAAAGAAAAACTTTTTTACAGTCGAAGTCTTCAGGGGATCATTTTGATACTTTTTGTGGAGAGCCAGACCAATCCCAAAGGCCAAACATTCTGCCAGACACAATCAAAATTTGTTAGGACCCTAGAAACTATAATTTTTTTGCCTACAAAGTGTATGTTTTCAACATCAAATTATGGTAATGACAATTTATTATTATAATTATAACAAAAATCAGAAAATATAATCTTTTTCATCTAAATCTTAATCTTCATTGTCAGCTTCACTCGATGGTTAACTCGTACCTGGCGTTTTACAATATTTTTATTGATAGAGGTTTCGTAACTATGGGTTCTTCGAATTTCCTCAAGTTGGTAGAACCTGTCTTGTGGGCCGTAATTCCTCGCATACACTTTATAGGCAAAAAATTCATAGTTTCTAGGAAACTAATAAAAATTCTGATTGTGTACTGGCAGAATATTTGGCCTTGGGATTGGTCTGGCTTTCCACGAAAGGAATTGAAATAATTCCCCAAGGATTATTTTCAAAATTGAAGACTTTAAATTTAAGGAAAGTTCATTTTTTTAATGAAATTTAAAGCGTCTGGGAGGAGTCACGGCCCACGCAAACAGTCTGGCAATATATAATTTATTTTTTATAATATTCTGCGTGTTATATATGAGAATCAGTGCTTCGAATTCAACAAAAGTGCTGAATCTGGCCATTTCGCAACAATGTTTCTAACTGTGATTTTTTTTAATTAAAAGCGTCTGGAAGGAATAACGACCCACGGAAACGGTGTGGCAATATGAAATTTTTATTTTTTATAATATTTTGCGTTACATTTATAAAAATCAGTGCTTCGAATTTAACAAAAGTGCTGAATCTGGCCATTTCGAAACAATGTTTCTAACTGTGATTTTTTTTTAAATTTAAAGCGTCTTGGAGGAATTTCGACCCACGGAAATGGTCCGACAATATGAAATTTTCATTTTTTATAATATTCTGCTTGACATATATGAGAATCGATGCTTCGAATTTAACAAAATTGCTGAATCTGCCCATTTCGCAACAATATTTCTAACTGTGATTTTTTTATTGAAATTTAAAGCGTCTGGGAGGAATTACGGCCCACGGAAACGGTTTGGCAATATGAAATATTTAATTTTTATTATATTCTGCGAGACATATATAAAAATCAGTGCTTCGAATTTAACAAAAGTGCTGAATCTGGCCATTTCGCAACAATGTTTCTAACCTGTAATTTTTTTATTGAAACTTAAAGCGTCTGGGCGGAATCACGGCCCGCGGAATCGGTCTGGCAATATGAAATATTCATTTTTCATAATATTCTGCGCCACATATATAAAAATCAGGGCTTCGAATTCAACAAAAGTGCTGAATCTGGCCATTTCGCAACAATGTTTCTAATTGTGTTTTTTTTATTAAAACTTAAAGCGTCTGGGCGGAATTACGGCCCGCGGAATAGGTCTGGCAATATAAAATATTCATTTTTCATAATATTCTGCGCGACATATATAAAAATCGGTGCTTCGAATTCAACAAAAGTGCTGAATCTAGCCATTTCGAAAAAATGTTTCTAACTGTGATTTTTTTTAAATTCGAAGCGTCTGGGAGGAATTACGACCCACGGAAATGGTCTGGCAATATGAATTTTTAATTTTTTATAATATTCTGCTTGACATATATGAGAATCAGTGCTTCGAATTCAAGAAAAGTGCTGAATCTGCCCATTTCGCAACAATATTTCGAACTCTCATTTTTTCATTGAAATTTAAAGCGTCTTGGAGGAACTACGGCCCACGGAAACAACTTGGCAATATGAAATATTTAATTTTTATTACATTCTGCGTAACATATATAAAAATCAGTGCTTCGAATTAAACAAAAGTGCTGAATCTGGCCATTTCGCAACAATGTTTGTAATTGTGTTTTTTTATTGAATCCTAAAGCGTCTGGGCGTAATCACGGCCCGCAGAATCGGTCTGGCAATATGAAATATTCATTTTTTGTAATATTCTGTGCGACATATATAAAAATCAGTGCTTCGAATTCAACAAAAGTGCTGAATCTGGCCATTTCGCCACAATGTTTCTATATATATGTGATCGGTTTTAAAACATCTGGCGAAGTTGTCCGATGCCCAACTTCCACTTGTTCCTGTCGTTCCATTGGCCTTCTTGCAAATTTCTTCTACCCATAGCCTTAGCTATCCCCTCTTATCATGATTTCTTAGGTCTTCCTCGCTTCCTACGGTTTGGTGGTACCCACTGCATGACCAGCTTGGGTAGTCTGCCCTCATCCATCCGCTGTACATGTCCGTACCATATAAGCTGTTTTATCTCAATATCTGTTGTTAATGAGCCATCAATTCCCATACGCTGCTTGATATCATCATTTCTGACCCTATCCCTTCTAGATATTCTCAAGGAACGTCTAAATACATCCATCTCGGTAGCCTCTTAATGCCTTCCGTAATTCTCCATGTCTCCGCACCATAGGTTAGATGACTTTTCACAAAGGTTTCATATATGTTATGTTTCTAACTGTGATTTTTTTTTAATTTAAAGCGTCTGGGAGAAATTACGACCCATGGAAACGGTCTGGTAATATGAAATTTTCATTTTTTATAATATACTGCGCGACGTATATGAAAATCAGTGCTTCGAATTCAACAAAAGTGCTGAATCTGACCATTTCGCAACAATATTTCCAACTGTGATTTTTTCTACCTGCTACCTGCGCACGGGGGCCGCCTAGCCAAGCTAGCGAGTATGCACACACTATTTAACACATATAAGACTGTCTATACTGTTGAATTCGTTACTTCAAAAATAAGTTAGGTCTGGGGGCCCTGGGATCTTACTCTATAACGTATCTTTTTCGTGAACAACATCTTCTTTACAAGAACATACATTCTTTTTCCATGCAGTAAGTCAATATGAGGTCTCAAAGACGATCAGCGCTTTAAAAAGAAAAAAAGTGTCGATTCTGATTTGGTGTCGGTTAAAGTATTGAAGTCCATTTCCGAACATATAGCTGAAGCACTCTCTCGATTTATCAATCTCTCTATCTCCTCGTGTACTTTTCCAAGATCATTAAAACATTAATCGGTTATCTCCATTCATAAAAAAATGATGTCCAAGATATCTACAATTACAGACCGATCTCTATTCTGAGTGTCTTTCCCAAAGCCAGCGAAAGAATAGTATTAAATCGCATGTCTGGATTCTTTGAAAAGTACAACCTTTTGACGGGATGCCAACATGGATTCGGGGAAAGAAGTTCAACCCAGACGGCTGCAATTGAGTTTTTTAGTTTGTCGATGAGTCTCTCGATAAAGGTCTCCATGTGGCAGGTTTGTTTTCTGACCTCTCGAGAGCCTTTGACTGTATTACACCTAGATTCATTCTGAATAAACTATATAGTCTGGGTTTTCGAGCGGTTTTTCTAGATTAGGTATGCAGCTTTATAAGAGGGCGTACAATGTTTGTAAAGGTGGGCAGCTAGTGGTCTAACAGACATGTTTGCGAGCAAGGAGTTCCACAGGGCTCTATAATGGGATCAATACTTTTCATTATTTATATAAATGATGTATCCGAACATCTGGTTTCAATCTTGACCAAATGGATTATTCTTGTTGACAATACGTCAATTGCTGTATCTGCTGCAGACCTGAAAGATCTAAATGCCATCTGACCTGTTCGAAAACTGGTGCAGAGAAAATGCACTTATTATGAACACTGACAAGACCGAATGTGTGTTAGATTTCCACTGAGAAGTGCAAAAGACAGCACATTTGATATATTTTTACAACGATATATTACTGAAAGCTGAAAAAGTAGTCAAGTTTTTGGGTGTCTATGTTGACGAAAACTTGAGGTGGTGCATACAAGTCGAAAGGGTATGTAAAAAGCTTAGCTCATCTTTTCATGTTATATACCTTTTGAAGAACTCCCTGCCTTTTGAAATTTTGTCGAATCTCTATTATGATTTGGTGTTTAGCCATATAGATTATTGTATTTTGATCTGGGGTGTTGATTTTAACAGAATTTTGGTGTCCCAAAAACGTATACTATGTAGATTTTTGGCCTACATCCACGCACTTTCTGCCGGCCAAATTTTAGAGATGATAACATCCTCACTGCTCCTTGTTTGTTTTTGTATAGAGCTTTGATTTATATGAAGAATAATATGAAAAGATTCACAAAACTGTCAAATTACCACAATTATTCCACCAGAAGTACTCACATTCTCTCTATTTCAGTGCATAGGACCTCCAAATTCAAGTCTTCTATTATGTTTAAAGGCATTCGATTGTATAATCATTTACTAGAGAGTGTGGGGGCACTGAATAAGCGCAAGTATGAGAAAACGGTGGAAGAAATATTGGTAAAAAAAGCTTACTATAATGTAGAAGAGTATATGATCGACATGAACTTGATGTAAATTTGAATTTTGATTTTTATTCGTTTATATTGTATTTTCTTGGACTTGTCCTAAACACTTTGTGTCGAAATGAATCAATAATATATTTAATTATTTATTTATTAATTTATGACGGTAGTGACACCCACTGACATTATTCGCAAGAAGGAATGTTATTTTCTAGTTTTTTTTTTTCATTTCATGACATTTTTTATAGTTTTAATGTATTTTATGTTAACGCCGCCGTAGGAGAATCCAACAAAAAATCTTTCATAACAAATAGTTCATCCAATCTTGAGTTATAAATGGTGTAACCAACAAAATGGTCGACTAAGTTTGATATATTAAGATAAGCCGCATTATCCATCTTTGTATAACATTGAATTTTCCGACATGAGTGTCACTTATTCCCCCAGCCAATAATTCCGTATTGCAGCTGCGACTGCGACAATGCAAAATATACCAATCGGAGATGCTTCAAGTCAAGGTTGTATTTCAATATCCTATTCAATATAATATACCTCTTAACTTTTTAGTAATATTCTTGATTTGCAGGTCCCACCTAAGATACCGGTCAATGATGACACCCAAATACTATATCGACTCCGCTTCTGGAACACACGAGGATGGCCTCGCAATCAGAGGTCCCATAAGCGGTAATCCATTGAAGTACGGAGAAAAAGGCAAGTATTTGGTTTCTTCCGAATTCAAAATCAAAGTGTTCCATCCGAACCACTTCTCTAAATATCCGAAATCTGCCCCAGCCTCCAATGAATGTGATTCACAAAAAGCACTGTATCGTCTTCAGAACTGAGGATCCTGCTTCTCACCTTGACATACATCAAGCTGTTAATGTACAATGAGAACAAGAGTGGTCCGAGAACCGTACCCTGAGAAACTCCGTAGTTCATAAGTTTGGATTCACTCAACTCTCCATCAATACAAGCTTTTTGTTTCCTATCGGTCAAGTAGCTTGTTAGTGAATCATATATTTTACCCCTATATATATATATATATTATATATATATATATATATATATATTAGACTGATTCAAAAAAATCGACTTTTTTTGTTTTCACGAAACCCCCCCCCCCTAATTATCTTCAGGGTATCATAAAGAGACCTCTATGAAAATATCAGCCTCAAATAATAATATTTAGAGGTCGCTCATCAATTATTTCTATTTTCCCTACTAATAGCAGGGAAAAAATTTCTTTTTTCAATAAAAAATTCCTAGAGCAGAAACCAATAGACGGATTTCATTGTGTAATACATTTTCGTGTAGACAACCAGACACTCTACAAAAATGACCCTTACGATATTTCGGTAAAACGGCCCCTTCAAAAGTTATTCGATTCGATGCTAATATTGAGGTATTTTTGAAGAAAAAAATTATTCAAAAAAATCGATTCTGTTTGTTTTCACGAAACTCTATTTCTAATTATCTTCAGGGTATCGAAAAAAGGCGTCTGTGAAGATATTAGCTTTGAATATTAATATTTAGAGGTCGCTCAGCGATTACTTCTATTTCCGCGGTTGATAGCAGGAAAAAAATTTCTTTTTTCAATAAAAAATTTTTTCTTCACGAACCAATTGACGGATTCCATTGACTGATACATTTTTGTGTAGGGAACTAGATGCTTTACGAAAATGTCTCATACGATATTTCGAAAAAACCGCTCGTTCAAAAGTTATTCGAACTTTTTCTTCGAAAATACCTCTATATTAATAACTTATATTCAGGTATTTTGGAAAAAAATATTCAAATAAGTGGTTTTATCGAGATATCGTATTGAACATTTTCGTAGAGTATCTAGTACCCTACACCAAAATGTATCATACAGTGGAATCCGTCTATTGGTCAGTGAACAAAAAATTTTTTATTGAAAAAAGAAGTTTTTTCTTGCCATCAGCAGCGAAAATAGAAACTATCGATGAGCGACCTCTAAATATTAATATTCAAAGCTAATATTTTCACAGACGGCTTTTGTCCATGCCCTGAAGATGATTAGAAGGCGGGTTGCGTGAAAACAAGTAAAGTCGATTTTTTTGAACAATTTTTTTCTTCGAAAATACCTCAATATTAGCATCGAATCGAATAACTTTTGAAGCGGCCGTTTTATCGAAATATCGTAAGGGACATATTTGTAGAGTATCTGATTGCCTACACGAAAATGTATCACACAAAGAAATCCGCCTATTGGTTTGTGTTCTAGGAATTTTTTATTGAAAAAAGAAATTTTTCCCCTGCTATTAGTAGGCAAAATAGAAATAATTGATGAGCGACCTCCAAATGTTATTATTTGGAGCTGATATTTTCACAAAGGTCTTTTTTCGATACCCTGAAAATAATTAGGGGGGGGTTTCGTGAAAACAAAAAAAGTCTATTTTTTTTAATCAGTCTAATATATATATATATGATTCTATAGTATCATACAAAGAATGTTATGATACCCCGTTCTTTTTTTACCTCAGCTTAGGTACTTTTTGTTTCAACATTTATTGTATTATTTTAGCTCTCTTTTTCATAAGAATATATATATATATATGTATATATATATATATATATATATATATATATATATATATATATATATATGGTACATTATGGCATCCTCCCATGTTAAAATCGAGGTAAGAGTGGCATCCGCGGTAATGTGGCATCCGATATACGGATGCCACTTTACCATCAGCTGAAAATCACACAGAACGGTTCAGCATGGCATCCTCTATAGGTTGCGATGATAATTGGCTGGACGCCAAATTTTACCATTTCTGAACGTCCTGTATGTCAGAGGTTCCGCGCGATCGAGTGTGGTGGCGCTCTCGTCACACTCGTGTATATTATATTCACGGATATGTATATTCTCGGTTTTACATGTAGCGGTTGAAGTGGCATCCGGAGCAAACGGCATCACTGGAATGTCGTTCACGGGACGAATTTTATGGCTTTATAGACGTTTTTTGCATCGTAAAGAGATAAACATAACATTGCAGCTGGCGGGAGAAGATATTCTGCCGGGATTTTAATATGGTGCGCGAAATCTGAAATTGAACTATTTCTGCTTCTGCATTTGTGCAAGAATGATCATGATCAATTATTAGAAAGATTCATCCTGAAATATATTCATTGAAATGATGACTTATAATATTTCAATCGTGACATTATATTCTTCACGAATCATTATAGGAGAAATATTGAAAGGCCCGTCGACTTGAATTATGTGAAAATTAGATGAATGGAAACTTTGTTTGGTTAAATTAGATTCAAAATGAGGGAAAAATTTTCATTATTTTTCTAGTATACAGGGTGACACAGACTCATGGTACACCCCCATTTTCTCCCTTGTTTCTGTAGCTATATTTCTGAAATTTCGAACATTGAATATACTCAATACAGAGCACTTTTTGACATATTCAAGAAAAAAAATCGAATTTTCGGTTTTTCCGGAAATGACATCAACTTTGGATTTTCAAATAGGAAACCCGGTATATTATTACATTTTTGGAGTCTCCATAATTTTCTTCATCTAATGATACCTTATCGTGGATATTAGATTCGTCAGAACGCCTATTTTATTTTTCGATCTAGAGAGCCATGAACTCCCTTAAATTATTCCAAATAATCAAAATAATGCTACACTATAGTAATTTCGATTTAAAAAGTATCGTCGTGGTTCCAAATACGTACTAAAGAAGTAAATCAAAACCTTCTTCCACTCGAAACTCCGTTTTGTCAAATGGTAGAATAATGCTACTCTGACGTCATTCGAAAGTACCAACGGTGGGGTATCCATCCATATTAACTTTTTCTCTGTATAACCAATACGAATACGATAATGGAGTTTAGACAAGTTTAAGTATCTTCTCGGTTCAATCACAAGGTAGCTATCGAACACAAACAACAATTTGAAGTTGGATTTTTTTTTATGGATATGTCAAAAAGTGTCCTATAGTAAGTATATTCAATGTTCCAAATTTCAAAAAGATAGCTACAGAAACAAAGGAGAAAATGGGGGTGTACCATGTGTGTCACACTGTATATCCGAAATGGTGGAAACTTTCCACCTGTGCTTTATTAGATAATGATATTTCAGGCTAATAACCATTATCTCCCGTTGAATAGGTGGTGAAATAAATATATTTCATAATTTCAAATATTAATTTATCCCATCCAGGATGATTTACCGTGATGGTCTATCAGACGTTTGAGGAAACTTTCATTTTATTCCGAGTTCTATCCAACTTCTGGTTCAGGTACTCATGGTTCCTGGACATGTTTGCAGAAAAAATTTATTTCGTAAAAATCTTTTCTATTTTCGATGATGCCGATAGGTCGTGTCATAGGACTGTTAGCGGTTTGTACTAAAAATGTACTGGGTTTTGTTACGAACCTGGTTTTCATGAGTGACCGAATCATCGAAAATGCGTCGCTTCGAATTTTAACACGAAAAACTACTGATATGGGAACGACGTGTACGTGTATATACACGTATCATCAGGTTGATACATTAACTCAGATTCTTTGTCGAAGCAGAAACTCTAATTTAAAAATTATCATTTTGAGTTGACATTTTGTCATTGTTTTATGTTGCACAAATACAATATACCTATTTTAAATCATTTGTTTCTTTCTGAATAAAATATTTCTATATCTTCCTGATCATTAAAATAGGTTTGAATTATATATTTTAATCTATTTTCAGCGTTGAAACTTTTTCATCGCATTGCAACGATAAAAAAATATAAAGTGAGTACCTATTTCATATTTTGCTCAAAATCTATTGATTCATCTCAAATGTTGTTAAAGTAGGTGGAGAAAAGTCGAATGGAACTCCGAGAATCATTATCAATGCATATATTTAGTACACAGAAATATTCTAAGTTTAAGATCTGTCAACAATCATATTGAGAATATGGTATTTCGATATTCACATCAGAATTAACCTCAATATGACGAAAACATTTATTTGTACCTACTTTGATTACAATTTTTTCGACAAAACAGACAGAATTTCGAACGAAATATATAGCTTCATTCATTCAGAATGGTGATTGGATCTCGGAATATTTATCTTATATAATCAGCAATGAATCTTATTACAAACTCAAACCTAATCACCCTGTACAATTTTTTCCGATTCATAGGTGAATTCTGCTTTTCATCTGTAGCATACGATTGATATGTGTGTCACCGACTATCAGATCCGTAAATAATTCTGAAGTTTTTGCTGCATTTATCTATCACAGGTACTTTGGAACTGAAAAATGCATTATTCTCAAATCTGTAAGGTGGTCAAAGAGGTAAAGATCAATCCTACGTTACAGATCTGTACCCTGTACCGCACGATTGGAAGATGAAAAGCAGAATACCCCCATTATTTTGTTCTTGTCACCAAACTGTGAATTGATCCATTTTCATTCTGCCTTGGGAACTTCGAAGTCGCACCAAAAAACTATTACAGTTATTAAAACCGTAGAATTATCTTTGCAGGTGATTTTTTTCATTTGGAATTCATCTAATTCTAATTCCCTTTTTTCAAATTTTCAATCTTTTTGTGGGGAGTCCAATACGATTATGCAGAGATTTTTTTCGAAACGTGAGTCTGAGGTAGGCTTTTGACTTCATTATGGTTTACAAAAGCTCGTTTATCCGCCAACAACTTGAAAAGTTTTTCAACCTTATACGTATAATTAATTAATTAAATTCAGTAACAGAGTGAATGTGTTAGAGTGGTAATTTTTGATAATTCGTTTTCGGCTTGTTCAACCTTGTTTCCATCGAATTTTTTTAAATTATTATAACAATACGAGCAATCAGAATAAATCCATTCTATAAGCTTATCTGCTGGCTTCAGAGCTGAGTGCTTTCAAGTGTCTTTGTGAGGTCCTAGCCAGTGGCAATTTTTTTTTACATCTATTCCAGATCTGCTGGACATTTTCGTTTGAGTCGCCTATCCCTATCGTTGTGCACTTCAGTCAGTGGGTGAAGTAAAATATTTACGTGGATCTCCTGCTTCATGTGGTGATTCCCGCTTTTTTTCTTGATGACACCTTTCACGTATGGTACCTTCAAGTCTTCTTGAATTGTTTGATTCGAAACGTACCATGGTGCATGTGTTATCATCATTCTTCGGATGTTCTGATGGTTCGAATAATCAAACTATAACATCTCCGATATTTTCATTTAATTTTATTTATGGAATATAAAAACAGGTTCCAACCCAAAAAAGTATTCACAAGTTATGTGGAAAAAATCATACAATCAAATGAAAAATTTAATCTTACAATAGTTCCAAAATGAAATTGAACCAAATGAAAATTTTTCTTTTAATATTTATTGTGATAGCCTTTGTTCTAGCAGTTTTTCAAATTGAGAAATGGACGTTTTAAAAGGATCGCTAAACTCCAAGTTAAACGTCGTCGAAAATCTGCAAAATTTTGTTGTTGATATAATGAATATCAGTTAATACTGCTAAAGTTATAGATATTATTGATTGACATGAATTAGGTACCATTGAGATGTACCTCTTCAGACGAGAGCTAGGAAGGCCGAACAACGGGAATTTGGGTGCAGCTGCTTCTTTGATATCATTTCCTATAGTACCACCACGATCACCATAGAAGTCATCTGGCAGTTGCCAAGATGGCAAGATTGGCAAGTGCTAGTCGCCCCTTTGAAAGTGCAGATTAAAAACAGTATTTTAGTTCGTTTCCTTTTCATTGCATTAGATTTTGAAACTGAATAAAACAAGAAAATTTGATTGCCAAACCTATCAATTAATGTGATCATTCTACCGATTTTGATGAAAAAAAAAACAATTTTGAAACACCCTGACTCCACCACGCACACAACAGCATTTTTTAGTTGTTCTTTTCAGTACTTCATCGCTTATCACTTCAATAACTTGCCATTAGATGTCAGAGGTGTAGGGAACTTGAAATATTTCAGGGTATTTTTGTTCAATTATTCTATCGATGAACAGAGAAGAGTTTTTCGCGGTAGAATGTGAAAAGATTAAAGTCGATTCGAATAAGGGAATGACTTTTTATATAGGATAAATTGATGTTTTTGATATCTTGGTTGTCAGTTCTCATGCCAGTGGGAATTCTATACGTTTTGATGTCTCCAATGAATAAGGTAGGATTGAACAGTTGCACTGAATGTGCACTGGATCCTGCCTTTTTGTTGTTCAAAATAAGTATGTGTTTTTTCCATTTGCAATATCACATGCATAAATTAAGGCCTTTATTATTAATTAATATGTTATTCTGAGGATCATCTTCGATATGCCACGAAAGGTTTGAGGAATTTTTTTAGAATACGTGATTTAAAAAAACACATCCAGAATAGTTAAATCAAAACACGGAAAAATCGCATTTCATATATAGTTGTCAAACCCAGAAGTCTGTCAAATTGAATCTATACTTCTCCATTTCTGAATCGAATAGTATCCAAAATTCAGGCTTACTTATATAAGGCGTTCAAAATTTTTTGTATATTCTGAAAGAATGTGGGCGAAATCCAAATCAAAACAAATAATTTAACTTTTGAATCTGAAAGACATGATCATCGCATGGATAAACAATTACCAATTACGCAATTGATAACGAAATAAAAAACTATTCAGTGAAGTGTGACAATTACTTTCAGCATTTCGATAAATCAAATGAATAAACATCTTGAATGAGTTCCGATCACGAACATGAGAATTACATCGAATTGGCAACATTGCTGGAAGGCAGATTACCTGAAAATGGAATATATAGAGGCCGAACTGTTTCCTACTTGTATCAAAATATACGGATGTCAGTCCATCCGCTGGATATAACTGGAAGTCGGAATGTACGGTGCAAACTTTCTTGAATATACACCAATATACACGAGGATGCAGGCCTATACCGTTTCGGAAAAGATGCCAGTTTGTTCGTTGGATATATATATATATATATATATATATATATATATATATATATATATATATATATATATATATATATATATATATATATATGGTACATTATGGCATCCTCCCATGTTAAAATCACGGAAAGAGTGGCATCCGCGGTAATGTGGCATCCGATATACGGATGCCACTTTACCATCAGCTGAAAATCACACAGAACGGTTCAGCATGGCATCCTCTATACGTTGCGATGATAATTGGCTGGACGCCAAATTTTACCATTTCTGAACGTCCTGTATGTAAGAGGTTCCGCGCGATCGAGTGTGGTGGCGCTCTCGTCACACTCGTGTATATTATATTCACGGATATGTATATTCTCGGTTTTACATGTAGCGGTTGAAGTGGCATCCGGAGCAAGCGACATCACTGGAATGTCGTTCACGGGACGAATTTTATGGCTTTATAGACGTTTTTTACATCGTAAAGAGATAAACATAACATTGCAGCTGGCGAGAGAAGATATTCTGCCGGGATTTTAATATGGTGCGCGAAATCTGAAATTGAACTATTTCTGCTTCTGCATTTGTGCAAAAATGATCATGATCAATTATTAGAAAGATTCATCCTGAAATATATTTATTGAAATGATGAATTATAATATTTCAATCGTGAGATTATATTCTTCACGAATTATTATAGGAAAAAGATTGAAAGGCCAGTCGACTTGAATTATGTGAAAATTAGATGAATGGAAACTTTGTTTGGTTAAATTATATTTAAAATGAGGACAAAATTCTCATTATTTTTCTAGTATACAGGGTGACACAGACTCATGGTACACCCCCATTTTCTCCCTTGTTTCTGTAGCTATATTTCTGAAATTTCGAATATTGAATATATTCGCTAAAGGGAACTTTTTGACATATTCAAGAAAAAAATCCAATTTTCGGTTTTTCCGAAAATGGATTTTCATTTCGGTATATTATTACATTTTTGAAGTCTCCATAATTTTCTTCATCTAACGATACCTCATAGTTGATATTTGATTCGTCAGAACGCCTATTTTATTTTTCGATCTAGAGAGCCATGAACTCCCTAAAATTATTCCAAATAATCAAAATAATGTGGTCGGTATTGCTGTATGGAGTGGAGACGTGGACTCTCAAGGTCAGAACGATGAAACAACTGGAGGGATTCGAAATGTGGCTTCACAGAAGAATGCTTCGTATTCCGTGAACACAACATGTTACAAACGAGAATGTACTTCGAAGAGCAACCATCGGAAGGCAACTTTTGAACACCGTAAAATGCCGGAAGATATCATATCTTGGACATATTTTGAGAGGTGATAAGTATAATCTGTTACAACTAACATTGAAGGGCAAGATTGAGGGGCGCCGTGGAGTTAGAGGAAGCCAACAGTCGTGGCTGAGCAATATACGGGATTGGACTGGCATAAGAAGAGCTGGTGAACTTTTTTGACTGGCGGAGGACCGTACGGCTTTTGCCATGGTGATCGCCAACGTCAGGGAGACCGGACAAGGCACATGTAAAAAGAAGAATAATGCTACACTATAGTAATTTCGATTTAAAAAGTATCGTGGTTCGAAATACGTACCAAAGAAGTAAATCAAAACCTTCTTTCACTCGAAACTCCGTTTTGTCAAATGGTAGCATAATGCTACTCTGACGTCATTCGAAAGTACCATCGGTGGGGTATCCATCCATATCAACTTTTTTTCTGTATAACCAATACGAACACGATAATGGAGTTTAGACAAGTTTAAGTATCTTCTCGGTTCAATCACAAGGTAGCTATCGAACACAAACAACAATTTGAAGTTGGATTTTTTTTATGGATATGTCAAAAAGTGTCTTAAAGGGAGTATATTCAATGTTCCAAATTTCAAAAAGATAGCTACAGAAACAAAGGAGAAAATGGGGGTGTACCATGTGTGTCACACTGTATATCCGAAACGGTGGAAACTTTCCACCTGTGCTTTATTAGATAATGATATTTCAGGCTAATAACCATTATCTCCTGTTGAATAGATAGTGAAATAAATATATTTCATGATTTCAAATATTAATTTATCCCATCCAGGATGATTTACCGTGATGGTCTATCAGACGTTTGAGGAAACTTTCATTTTATTCCGAGTTCTATCCAACTTCTGGTTCAGGTACTCATGGTTCCTGGACATGTTTGCAGAAAAAGTTTATTTCGTAAAAATCTTTTCTATTTTCGATGATGCCGATAGGTCGTATTATAGGACTGTTCGCGGTTTGTACTAAAAATGTACAGGGTTTTGGTACGAACCTTGTTTTCATGAGTGACCGAATCACTTGAAAATGCGTCGCCTCGAATTTTAACACGAAAACCTACTGATATGGGAACGACGTGTACGTGTACATACACGTATCATCAGGTTGATGTATTAACTTAGATTCTTTGTCAACGCAGAAACTCTTATTTAAAAATTTTCATTTTGAGTTGACATTTGGTCATTGTTTTTTGTTGCACAAATACAATATACCTAAATTAAATCATTTGTTTTTTTCTGAATAAAATATTTCTATATCTTCCTGATCATTAAAATAGGTTTGAATTATATATTTTAATCTATTTTCAGCGTTGAAACATTTTCATCGCATTGCAACGATAAAAAAAATATAAAGTGAGTACCTATTTCATATTTTGCTCAAAATCTATTGATTCATCTCAAACTCCGAGAAACATTCTAAGTTTTAGATCTGTCAACAATCATATTGAGAATATGGTATTCCGATATTCACATCAGAATTAACCACAATATCACGAAAACATTTATTTGTACCTACTTTGATTACAATTTTTTTGACAAAACATAAGAATTTCGAACGAAATATACAGCGTCATTCATTCAGAATGGTGATTGGCTGGATCTCGGATTATTTATCTCATATAATCAGGAATGAAACTTATTACAAACTCAAACCTAATCACCCTGTACAATTTTTTCCGATTCATGGGTGAATTCTGCTTTTCATCTGTAGCATACGATTTATCTGTGTGTCACCGACTATCAGATCCGTAAATAATTCTGAAGTTGTTGCTGCATTTATCTTAATCACAGGTACTTTGGAACTGAAAAATACATTATTCTCAAATCTGTAAGGTGGTCAAAGAGGTAAAGATCAATCCTACGTTACAGATTTGTGCCCTGTACCGCAAGATTGGAAGATGAAAAGCAGAATACTCCCATTATTTTGTTCTTGTCACCAAACTGTGAATTGATCCATTTTCATTCTGCCTTGGAAACTTCGAAGTCGCACCAAAAAACTATAACAGTTATTAAAACCGTAGAATTATCTTTGCAGGTGATTTTTTTCATTTGGAATTCATCTAATTCTAATTCCCTTTTTTTAAATTATCAATCTTTTTGTGGGGAGTCCAATACGATTATGCAGAGATTTCGTTCGAAACGTGAGTCTGAGGTAGCAGATCTATTTCAGATCTGCTGGACATTTTCGTTTGAGTCGCATATCCCTATCGTTGTGCACTTCAGTCAGTGGGTGAAGTAAAATATTTACATGGTTCTCCTGCTTCATGTGGTGATTCCCGCTTTTTTTCTTGATGACACATTTCACGTATGGTACCTTCAAGTCTTCTTGAATTGTTTGATTTGAAACGTACTATGGTGCATGTGTTATCATCATTCTACGGATGTTCGGATGGTTCGAATAATCAAACTATAACATCTCCGATATTTTCATTTTTTTTCATTTAATTTTATTTATGAAAGATAGGAATATAAAAACAGGTTCAAACCCAAAAAAGTATTCACAAATTACGTGGAAAAAATCATACAATCAAATGAAAAATTTAATCTTACAATAGTTCCAAAATGAAATTGTACCAAATGATAATTTTTCTTTTAATATTTATTGTGATAGCCTTTGTTCTAGCAGTTTTTTAAATTGAGAAATGGACGTTTTAAAAGGATCGCTAAACTCCAAGTTAAAAGTCGTCGAAAATCTGCAAAATTTTGTTGTTGATATAATGATTATCAGTTAATACTGCTAAAGTTATAGATATTATTGATTGACATGAATTAGGTACCATTGAGATGTACCTCTTCAGACGAGAGCTAGAAACGTCGAAAAACAGGAATTTGGGTGCAGCTGCTTCTTCGATATCATTTCCTATAGTACCACCACGATCACCATAGAAGTCATCTGGCAGTTGCCAAGATGGCAAGATTGGCAAGTGCTAGTTGCACCTTTGAAAGTGCAGATTAAAAAGAGTATTTTAGTTCGTTCCCTTTTCATTGCATTAGACCTTGAAACTGAATAAAACAAGAAAATTTGATTGCCAAACTTAATGTGATCATTCTACTGATTTTGATGAAAAAAAAAACAATTTTGAAACACCCTGACTCCACCACGCACACAACAGCATTTTTTAGTCGTTCTTTTCAGTACTTCATCGCTTATCGCTTCAATAACTTGCCATTAGATGTCAGAAGTGTAGGGAACTTGAAATATTTCAGGGTATTTTTGTTCAATTATTTTATCGATGAACAGAAAAGAGTTTTTCGCGGTAGAATGTGAAAAGATCAAAGTCGATTCGAATAAGGGAATGACTTTTTATATAGGATAAATTGATGTTTTTGATATCTTGGTTGTCAGTTCTCATGCCAGTGGGAATTCTATACGTTTTGATGTCTCCAATGGATAAGGTAGGATTGAACAGTTGCACCAAATGTGCATTGGATCCTGCCTTTTTGTTTTTCAAAATATAAAAACAGGTTTCAACCCAAAAAAGTATTCCTTTTTGTTGTTCAAAATAAGTATGTGTTTTTTCCATTTGCAATATAACATGCATAAATAAAGGCCTTTATTATTATTATTAATTAATATGTTATTCTGAGGATCATCTTCGATATGCCACGAAAGGTTTGAGGTATTTTTTTTAGAATACGTGATATAAAAAAAACACATCCAGAATAGTTAAATCAAAACACGAAAAAATCGCATTTCATATATAGTTGTCAAACCCAGAAGTCTGTCAAATTGAATCTATACTTCTCCATTTCTGAATCAAATAGTATCCAAAATTCAGGCGTTTAAAATTTTTTGTATATTCTGAATTAATGTGGGCGAAATCCAAATCAAAACAAATAATTTAACTTTTGAATCTGAAAAACATGATCATCGCATGGATAAACAATTACCCATTTCGCAATTGATAACGAAATGAAAAACTATTCAGTCAAGTGTGACAATTACTTTCAGCATTTCGATAAATCAAATGAATAAATATCTTGAATGACTTCCGATCACGAACATGAGAATTACATCGAATTGGCAACATTGCTGGAAGGCAGATTACCTGAAAATGGAATATATAGAGGCCGAACTGTTTCCTACTTGTATCAAAATATACGGATGTCAGTCCATCCGCTGGATATAACTGGAAGTCGGAATGTACGGTGCAAACTTTCTTGAATATACACCAATATACACGAGGATGCAGGCCTATACCGTTTCGGAAAAGATGCCAGTTTGTTCGTTGGATATATATATATAAATATATATATATATATATATATATATATATATATATATATATATATATATATATATATATTAGAGATAGCTAAAATAATACAATAAATGTTGAAACAAAAAGTTATTTTGTTTACGGAGAGGCAGTTTTTTTCGGCTGAGGTTTTTTCCCCTGGCTGTATAGTATCGTATGATACAAGTGTTGATAGTATCGTATGATTCTATAGTATGTTATGATACCCCGTTCTTTTTTTACCTCAGCTTAGGTACTTTTTGTTTCAACATTTATTGTATTATTTTAGCTATCTCTAATATATATATATATATATATATATATATATATATATATATATATATATATATATATATATACATATTCTTATGAAAAAGAGAGCTAAAATAATACAATAAATGTTGAAACAAAAAGTACCTAAGCATTTATTGTATTATTTTAGCTATCTCTAATATATATATATATATATATATATATATATATATATACTTAGTGTTGCTATCCCACGAAACATTATATTATATATTATATATATATATATATAATATATATATATATATATATATATATATATATATATATATATATATATATTCTTATGAAAAAGAGAGCTAAAATAATACAATAAATGTTGAAACAAAAAGTACCTAAGCTGAGGTAAAAAAAGAACGGGGTATCATAACATACTATAGAATCATACGATACTATCAACACTTGTATCATACGATACTATACAGCCAGGGGAAAAAACCTCAGCCGAAAAAACCTGCCTCTCCGTAAACAAAATAACATAAAATATCAGGAAAATCTTGAAAGATATCAGTGTGATCATCTTCATGATATCCGTCGATGATCTCGGATACACAGATTCTTCCCAAAACGACTCGTAATTCTTAATCTGAAATGAAAAAAGACAAAAGCAGAAAAAAAAACCGATTATTCAGAATAAATCGAAGGCATTTTGGAAATGCATTTGCTACTTTAAAAAACATCAGCATTGAGATTTCTTGGCCAAATAATGTTCGGAGATTTATAAATATTTATGACAGAAATGTCACAAAATTTGAAAGAAATGAAAAAACGAACTTCATCAATTTCCCCTTTCCGAATCTGTTGAAAGTTACGTACCTGATAATTTTTTAACATAACAGAAGAATCTCTTTGATACTTTGTTCATCAGCTAATTTGGAGATGTAATCACACTTGCCTTTCGAAATTCTTTCGATATTCAAATTCAAAATCCACAAATTGTTGCTCTCTGGTCGTGAGGGTTTTTTCAAACCAGATACGACCTTCCAGGTGATGATTTTCCGGCACTTCAGATGTTTGAAGACCGCTACGGGACCCCAATCATCTCCCATAGATAAACCAAACATGTTATAACACAAGAAAACAGAATATTTTTCAGGAACAAAAAATAAGACATATTACGAGAATTGTCATTCTGACAATTTTACCCCTGAAACCATAGTTGTATAATTTATTCAATAATTTCTAGAATAACTTTTGAATACCTACTTATACTTACTACGATATGTCATTTTATAAAAAATCTATCTTCATGCAATGGTAATAAGTTATTGAACAAATTATGTAATTTTTCATTTAATCAATCACTTCAGATAGTTTTCTTTCGCTTCTTTCTTCATATTAGGTATACTTGCCTGTTTCTTCTCCGTAACCTGGTCTCTATCTGGTTTCAAGTTGTCACACCATCTTTTTCTTGGTAGTCCGACACTTCTCCGACTCAAAGGGGATTTATCTCGAGCAATTTTTACCATTCGTGTTTCGTCCATTCGCAGGTCCAGATCTACGATTTTTTCTAACCGGGGCAAAAATTTATGATAGCGCACTCTCCTTCTAAGGTTGAAAGATGGGATATGAAAAATAAAAGCTTTGAAAATGTTCTCATATATAAACACTATTAGAATAAATTGAAGGATCAAATTAAAATCGACATTTTTTGAGCACTTTTCAAGAGGCCATAACTTCGAAAGGAATGGTCGTACAAGAAAAACCAAGGAGAAACCCGGGTTTCTTGTTTTGGGATTTTACTTCGAAATTTTGAAACGTCAGTATTTTTTGAGTAATATCAGAAAAACAGACAAGCACAAAATTTTTTGAAGTTTTGTTTTTTAGTCCGCAGGCTTCAATTTCTTTTTTATAGATCTTGATACGTCTACTTGTCATGAATTATTTGCATTTTCGGAAAATACAATCTTATTCATGTCACATAAATTTGAAAATGCAATGAAAAGAGCGCTTCTGGAGTTCTTTCGGAAAATCTAGCGCTGGATCGAAAATATTGGGAAAAACAATAATCTTAAGTGTGCCCCTTACAGTTCAATACGTTCACATAAACCCTATTAAAATCCAAATCAATTCAGCGTTCAGAAAAAAAAATATTAGAAAAGACCTGAAAATTTATTTTTCGGAAAAACTTTTGAAAATTTGAAGAACCAACGCCTAATCATTCTAGAAGCCGTAAATTTTTATACTGATATTTAGTCAATTAAATTTTGAACAAAAGTTAATACACCTAACTGAAATTCGTCATTTTTCACTGGCTTTTCAAAAAAAGAAGAGAAAATCCGACCTCTCAACTTCCAAGTGGTAGTTTTGCTTGGGATAACGCTTTGAAATGCAGGCGGTAATTATTTTGGCTTACAGTAATGAAAGGGGTTCTTTGAGGCCTTGATTAGGGAGACTCAATCACACAGAATGCCGACGTTTCAATTCATTTCAAATCTTCATCAGGGCTCTGATATAAACGGTACACATATATATATATATATATATATATATATATATATATATATATATATATACACATATTCGTATCAACACGAGATCCGTTATATATTCAGACCCACCAGAGATCCAGCAGTTCAAATTCGAATATCTGAAAAATTATCACAGTAGCACAATCAATAATATGAATTAAGATAGGGAACACTTAGAGGGGTAAGTTAATTTTTGTTTTTTTATACACAAAAAGTTTCGTATACCAAACCAGATCCGGTGAAATGTTCTTAAATGATCGAGATCCTCGGCTGTATAAAATGATGTATTGACAGTTACTCGAGATCCTGCGACGTCGCACGATTTGTACCAATTCCTCAAAACAAATACGAGTTGGTATAATACGGGTGCGGTAATCTAGTGTTCATGTTGAACAATCTCCTGGATGTGAGTTCTGATAACTTTATTCTTTCAATGCCATGAATGAATGATCCCTTGTTAATGCAAATACTCATATAATGTTTTCATCGAATCGTTAGAATACAGCAATGGAAAGCACCGAAAGCAACCTGAAGTTTTTTCATTGATACAGACTGTTGGTTGGAATAGTTCAAAAAAACACTCGAAATGGACACATGAAATTATTGAATTTAAAGTTATTGAACTATTTATAGTCGAAAGATTTCTTGTGAGGTATTCCAGAATCGTTCGACTTCCGATTTCATCAGTAATGACACGAACATCTAGCTTCTTAGTTCATTATCAGATCACTCATTGAAGTCTGAATTGATTCAATGGTTTATTTGCTCATTACTTCTACAGAATTTTCAAAGAACAATTCATTCCAACGGTAATAATGTATTATGTTTTCGAATGAGAATTTCTAATTTTATGGGTTCTGTCAGGGAACATCAAAATTCTTCTGCTGAGTTTATATTACATTCAGCTGAACTTGCTATTTCTACGTCTGAGTCCACCATGACATAATCTCCAAGACTCATTTTTCCTAATGAGAACCAATCATGTTTAATTGGTCGGGTGGAATCTACATCGAAAAAATATTGTATAAGTTCACAGTTTTTCTGTTCTGAAATGTGTATTTACCTAAATATGATGGTCATATTTATGTTGACATTAAAAGAGTTTAATCCAAGCCTAGATACTAACAACAAAAGATTGCATCAAGGATTTTCAGCGATTTCTGTCCGAAATAATAAGGCAAAACACAAGTAATATGTTCCACTTATTCCTGTGAGTCTTATTTTCCATTCACAGAAGTATCTACTTTAGTTTCAGAGTGCATCTTTATAATTCTTGACCTGATTGGAAATGATATAAGATTGACGATATGATATCCATTATGAAAATGAGTAATATATGACTCAAAATACGACATGAATTGAAATTATATTCGAACTGAATTACAAATAACAGTTTCTGAAATACATATGATTCAATCTGAATAAAAAATGATATTTCCTGATATTCAACTGACTAATCTGAAATTCAATTGACGCTTTCTGAAATTGAAGTGACTAATCTAAAATACAATTGACGGTTTCTGAAAACCATTTGGAGATGGTGTAGTTATGATGCTAAGAATTATTTTTCGCCTTCGGACTTTGAATGTTTTTACGATTTATCTGTTATGATGTATAGTGGAAACCGAACTGTTAACGGAGTATCTGGGAGAACATATGGAGCAAGCAAAAAAAGACAGAATATCCATTTCCCCCCCAAATGACGAAAGGAAAATTTCATGGAGAGAATCATACAAGTAGTGAGACCTAATGTGAGATGATAAGAGGTTTTCGATAAGAAATACAATGGTATCACTACTCTTCGATATTTCCATGCTTATCCAAGCCTAGGTCCTTCAAATCGGCTTTTGCTAATTTGGAAATGGTTTCCGCTCCTAAACATATAATTCTTTGTAGGCCCAACTTACATAATTATAAATCCATTACTCTGAATAGATTACAACAACGAAAATATGCTTGTAGAATGGGCATAATGGAATTTTGAAAATAATTCATATCCGAAAAAGATCATGATTTCTAAAGGTATTAATCTGAACAAAGAAAGCCAAATTTCGCCAAAACGAGATTTCAGCGGAAGTAATCGTCTGTTTTTGCACAAGTGATTTCTTGAGCAACAATGGAAACGGGAATCACATGCTGTATTCTGAAAAAAAATTAGACCGATTACCTCAAGAAATAATGATCTGAGACCGTTTGTATATATACAGGGTGAGTCGGGAGGAACGGACCAAACTTCAGGTGTGTATTCTATAGCTCGAAATAATATAAAAAAACTCATATGTTGTTATCCGATTTTCATTTGTTCTCAAACTATAGCGTCATTATGAAAAACAACATTTTCTATATTAAAATGGTTTCATTTATAGCATTATTTTAATAAATGCACGAAAATGCCGCCATTAACCTCGAAACACATTCGTTTGCGAAGGGCTCTCGATGCTTTTCTGATTGATTCATACTTTTCTTTAATAAGCAATGCCGTATTTCTAAAGCGTCGAATTGAGCATTCCGAGTGTCAACTTTAACTTTGTATACCTCGTTCTTGACCCAGCCCCACAAAAAATAGTTCAATGGCGTGAGGTTTGGAGATCTTGGAGGCCAACTAATACGACCACAGCGACCAATCCATAGTCCGAGAAACTCTTGATCTGAATATTGGTTGATCTTATTTAAATATTCTAATTACCCTATAGTTTGAAAACAAATGAGAATCGGATAACAACATATGAGTTTTTTGGAATTATTTCGACCTGCAGAATACACACCTGAAGTTTGGTCCGTTCCTCCCGACTCACCTTGTATATATAATATATATTATATTACCCTTATCAACTATTTTTCGACGTAGACTGAGCGGACAATCAAAAATTTAATTCCATCCCATTTGGAAAAACAAGGTCCAAAAGATTTGATGTCTTCTCGACGGCAGACTTTGCCATAGAAATCGAAACACCTAGACTCTAGAATTTTCATTCGAATTCAATGCACACCAAACACACTCTACAAACTAGAAAAAGATTTAATAATCCTTTCTAAGTGGAATATTTGTATGACAAATGTTCGATTGCAACCAGCTTGAACTCTCAGCCTGGTTTCACATGGTGAGGGTGTTTGTTCATCCGAGGTTTCGCTTGTCAACCGGCCAAGGTGTAATACCAAGACTAATCATAGGATAAAAGGTCTTTGAGTAATAACGTTGATCAACGCTAATACACAGTGTAGCATGGGTTCTTACACATTTTCCGGAAACGGGGTAGATTTGCCTCATACAATAATTGTTTCGACCTCGAATATATGTGTCTTTAAAAGTAATGAAATTCGCGGAGAAAAAAAGGTTCGGTTTAGTGTATAGGCTTTACGATATTTCATTCTTCCCATTGCATTTTTTGTTTTTCTAATCATATAATAATAATTGTGACATGTTTCTTCATGTAACTTGTCCGTATGTATGAGCCACAATTTCCTACACTCTCAAAAATTCAGGGTTCGGCGTTTTGTAGGTGAAACGTTGGGTGAAATAATTTCTTATGGACCAGAGTCAATAGGCCCCGGAGACTTCTTCAATTTCATTACATTATACTCAAATAATTATACCAGAAATTCAATCAATCCAACTCTAAAAGTTGAATGATATCTATCACAATAATCTGAATGATAATATATTTCATTTATATTTATTGGAGAACATTTACCTTTATTGTCGATTGCTATATTATTTGAATTTTCATTTATAAATCAAATCAATTATCTGTATTCCCAAATCAATGTACTGGGTACATGGAGAAGAACATGTCATATATATCTCCTTGACGACATTCTATCTTTGCTTGATGAAAGATTATCCATATTCATGACAGAACGTTATTTTTCTTTTAATTCAACATAAAAGTTCGAATTGGTACAGCTGGGATAACAAAAACAGAAATCCACTTGCCAAACATTGATTCATTTTCTACGGACAATAAAAAAGTAGGTACCACGTTCGACTAATTAAAACCTGTAATATATTGAGGTGACAGATTAATCGAAGGGATTGGAATTTTTTGTTGAAAACCAAAACTCAGTTTCAGGAAGATTTTATATATCGGACTAAGACTACAAGTACAGGTTTCACATAATTTGTATGATTCACATGAAAATAATGGAAATCTTCTGAAAAATACCTCTGATATGTACATATTGTATATTTGATGATGAGTTCAAAGGAAACACACTTCGTTATTCCGATTCAGTTTAGTGGAAAAGAGACAGGCTGAAGAAGAAAATTTTCTAATATTTCACGTGAATAATTTTATCGCATGAAATTATTTCTGGAATAAAGGTTTCCATTGTCACCGTTATATATCATCACATTATATAATCATATAAGAAATTCAATGAACCCAACTTTTGAAAGTGAGTTCGAACATATTTATTTTCCGAAAATTAATTCAAGTTCGATGATGCTAGGGGCTTCCCTTCAAGATACAACCACACATTAATGAAAGGACAGTTCTTAGTATGTGTGGGATATGGAATATCAACTGATACAATGTAAACTTACATGTGAATGATTATTCGGGTAGAAATTTTATCAATAGACTGCTAACCTGAATATTTATTCTCAAGAAAGCAAGATATTTCAGTCATAATAAAGAGTGCTTCAAGCAAGAGTATATGGTCAAATAAAGACTCTGAATAAAGGTCTAAAAGTCTAAAGGCTAAATTCAAAACAATATCACATGGGTGACTCAAGCCCACCGTTTCTGAAGTTATTTCACATAATGTCAAAAATTATCGTCAATTAGACATGCATCATTGATTTCATTGAAAATTTCCATTTATTCGTAAAAAAAATGTACCTATTGAATTATTGAAATCCAATTTCAAAGGTGTTCCTTGAAACAACTAAATCGATTTCCATTATATTGTAGTATATAATCATGATCATGAATGAAGTAAATCCGTAGATTGAATTCGTCTATGTTCTCTCAACAATTTCGGTCTGATATTTTTCCATGCTGATTACAATACTTTCACTCATTTCGAATTGAGCAATTTTTTTAAATGATTCTGATTGTCACATGACCTGTTCATTCTAATGTACAAAAAGACAAAAAATATCATTTGATTTTTTTGGAAAAATTCCCATTCAACGATGAGTACCGGAGTTGTTAGAACACATTGATGAAGAAAATAAAATTACCATCAATCATAACATACATTATCTATACTACTAAATTTTTGATCATATTTGAATATCAGAAATTCAACTGAAATATAAGAAATACATATTTTGTCTTGAAGTTACAACAGTTTTTCAAAGAATAGGTCCTTTCAATGAACACTTCTACATATCGATTGTTAAAGCTTGATACCTTGAATATACTTTTTCGCCAATTTTACAGTAGAGATGAAAAACCGTCTAGAACTTGAAAACCTTAAATCTGAGGTGTCACAATGAAGGCGTAGAATGTTTTTCTGTAAATTTTGGTACTAAAAACTAAACTCACATAGAAAGTGTATATACAAGGTAGATATCACGTGATAAACGTCTTAAATCTAACAGTAATTTCAAAAATCAAAATGGTAAGTAAAGAAAAAACGTTAAATAAAATATACGAAATTTAAACATCAATCAGAAATTTGAAATTATTCATTTTCTGCATACACCTGACTCTGTGGTATAGCCTTGTAATTGGCACCTCGGATATAGACTTCGTCTTCTTCGAGATACTTTGGAGCAGTAGCAATTCACAAGATATTCCACTTCAATCGTTTTTATTGATGTGCTGGTGGTAATTTTGACTGCAGAAATATCTGATCATTGAGGAACAAATCTCCTGAACTGTTGTTTTAAATATCTCATAGACTGACATCCAGTTTCGTAGGAGTCACTGTCAGCTAGAAAAATACCTATCCATCTGTGGGGATTTCTCCCGAGCCTCACTTCGGGTCTCCAACAAAGGTGAAGCCAGGTGGTGTTGCATCCTTTATAATTTCAGTTGCCCTAGCTTCATCTTCCTGTGAAACGTCCTCTGTGCAAGGTAGTAAGTTCACCATGACAACCACCGATGACAGAAGCCAAATGCAGTATATCAAATAAATAACAGCAATGATTTTCTGTAACGAAAAAAAAATTTACTCCAACAAAATATTGTTCCGAGATTCTTATGGATAAAATATATATTCTTTGAGAACATCATTAATGATTGAATGAATTGATTGAATGAAATTTTACTTACGTTCTGTCTTGTAGTAGACATCTCGAGCACCAGATTTTCTACTAAAGCCAATAGGGCTGCTTCATGCGAATTTATAAAATATGGCGCTCACTGGCGAACCTGACGTTTCAATTATGGTCCAAGCGAAAATGGACAGAAATGACTTGGATGTCTAATTTCTTCGAATTCGATTACTTTTCAATAGATTTTTGGAACATTCCCCTGAGGAGTAATATGAAAAATTTTCGGCATACCTATGTTATTTCCCACGATATAAATACTGCAGATTTATCCAAGAAAAAATTAATCACGGTAAAGTAAGTCTTGTTTCCTGATTATCATCAACGCCTGAAGAAAATTTTTCGTTTTAGATATATTCATCACACTCCATTCGATGTTTGATGATGCTGCTGGTAGTATAACTTATGGGGAAATTTTATACAGGGTGTCTGAAACAGGGCTTCAAAGTGAGACTTCATAAAATAATGAAACCTAATTTTTTCCAAATGGCAACCTAACGACTTTGTAATTCCGATCGATTGCTCAGCAAAAACTAGTTAGAGTATGCCCTTGAAGTCAGTATTTGTGCCGTTATTGAATAAAATTCGAGTTTCACGACCAAAGCCAGGTTTCACTCAGTCGAATTCATTTGTATGCTGGTGTTTATAGGAGGCTGTGTTAAGAACTGTCAATCTTATTTTTTTCATAATGATCAAATAAACAAACGAAAATTTCAGTGTAAAACTTTCACTCAAAAATACCTATTCAATCAAATTTTCAATTTAATTAATTCTTCAACGAACTCCACCCTCTGTAGGTGAGATTAATCCCGCAGTGCAACCTGCACCCCAACTTCAAACTTCTATTTTTACGAACCTCTTATTTTATAGTACCCCATAGATAAGAATCAAGGAGTGTTAGGTCTGGAGAATGAGGGGGCCGCTCTTATGGACCATTGAATCTGATATTTTGTTACATTCAGTATGAATGGAGAACATATTCAATACATCACTATTAACACAATTCTGATTTTGCTTAGTGCCCGATTCATCAAACAACGAGTGTGAATGACAATTCTCAACAATGCATTCTAAATAAATTAATATATTTACTTTTGACAAAGTCAACATGAAAACTATCAGAATAAATCTAACATTCTTCTAAGAAACCTGGCTTTCTTTAATCCCAAATTCGAATTTCATTCAATAACTGCAAAATTACTAATTTTAAAACCATGAACTGTTGGGCATTCTCTTACTACTTTTTGACGAGCAATCTATAGGAATTATAAAATTATTTGGTTGCCATTCGAAAAAAAAATTTTATAGTTTTACCAATGCTCACTTCGAAGCCTTGTTTCATCAAACTTGTGTGGAATTGAATGAAGAACTCAGAGATGTTTACATTTGAAATAACTTACTTCACATTCGTTGATAGAATGGACTATGAAACCAAAATGCAAAATCTTGAATTCTTATTACAATTTCTTTCTCGAGAAATTCTGATGAAACATATGAAACAATCACCCGGTATACTCTCTGTTGAAATATCCCTCCGAATTGCGATACTATTTAAGGAACAGTACCTAGAAAATTAAAACGTGTTCGTTAATAATAAAATGATAGATTTCAATGAGATGAAATCTTTCACTGTCACTATGCTTTTTCATATCTTTTCCCCACATTTATTTCATTCTTGGAATAATTTAACATGATTATGTTTCATGTTCCGAGTTTGATACTTGAAATATATATTTTTGTCTAACATCACGGGAAAAAAACTGTAAAAATTGTTTTGAAAGCTCAATAACTTTTCAAAGTTGAATTTCTCTGAGGTAAAATATGAAAATTGTTGCCGAATCTGTTAGTTACTCCGATGAATCAATGTTTCAGATTTAATCAGGAAAAAATGAGTCACGTTGAATTGTGTCTCATTCTTTGAGAATTTTCAATTTCATTATTGGAAAATATTTCCGAAATCCGCAAAATATCATTTCGAATAAAATCGCTGACAAAATTTATGAAACTTAAATTATATTTTGGGAAAATCTGAGGAAGTTTGTAATAGAATAGAAAAGAATAGAAAAAATCTCTATTGCTAGTAACTACAAGCAGCAGAAGATAATAGTGTCAAAAAAGAAAAAAATTACAATTTATTATAAAATTCTCCTAAATCATAGGGCTCCAATGTCATTAACATTTCATATATAGTTTTTTTAAATTTTCTAATATTTGTTTCTCTCCTAATGTGACTTGGCAGTTTATCGTATATTTTCAAGCAGTCATTGCAAGGTGATGCTTAGGATAAATATGAGAACATTTCACAGAATCATTAAATAGCCAGAATAACATGAGCAGGTCGTTCTCAACTTTATATAGATTTCAAAACGAAATTGAGATGCTTAATTCAAATTCTGCAATAAATTTCAAATGTCTGAAAATCAATCCCAGATAATGTAGGATTCGAATCCATGAAATAAGAATAAGAAAAAGGACACCAGAGGAGTGAACGAAATTTTTCCAGTACTAGTTGAAGATGTCACACCATTGAAATTTTGTGTTGGGATAGGGTGTGAATCACATTCATGCATTTTTTTTTAATCAATGGACACTGAATCAGACCTAAACTTCCCAAGACGTTTGGATTTCCATCTTGAATTCGATACTCTCCGAATGATATGGGAATATATCCATAAACAATCGTTTGCAATGATAAGAATTCGCATCCATAAGCATATCGCGAATATTCGAAACTCCATGATATCAGCCGTCGCAAGTACCCAGCGTTGCCGGCTCGAATGTATCTGGTCCTTATAAACGAGACTCGATATACAGGTGGCGATTTTGTCGCCGCCAACCTTCAGATCGTGGAACTAAAACTGTATATATGCATGATGTTTTTCGACCGGAACGAGATCCGATCGAAATTTTCGAAAATGAGTATTTTAGGATCAGTGGACCCAGATCTAACCATATACACGCAAAAAAACACGAGATCCGTTTTCGGATCTCGTTCTGCCAAATGGATCTCGGACCGTTCAGAAAACTTCATGAACGGATCTCGTTCGGATATATTTATATATATATATATATATATATATATATATATATATATATATATATATATATAAAAAATAATGTTTCGTGGGATAGCAACACTAAGTAGGTGGTGAATCAAGAAAACTCTTTTTTAGTACTTTCACTCGAGCTTTCGGAATACTTTATTCCATTTCCAGGAGCTACAAAGAAATGAAAAAAATGAAAAAGCTCCTGAAGATGGAATAAAGTATTCCGAAAGCTCGAGTGAAAGTACTAAAAAAGAGTTTTCTTGATTCACCACCTACTTAGTGTTGCTATCCCACGAAACATTATATTATTATTACTTTTCAACCCCGAATTATCTCACAATATATATATATATATATATATATATATATATATATATATATATATATATATATATACATCCTACTATCCTTGGCTCCTCCGTCTGAATCGCAGATATCGGTCCTCCACGAGATGGAAGGCGTATAATTAAAATTTGGTCAAAGTATATTACCTAATTGAATGTCCTCATTACTTATTCGACAAAATATTCTTGAATTTTTTTTTTCTTTTTCTTCAGAATTCCGTACTTAGGTCCACCGTTCAAACTATAGTATTTAGGTCAACCTTGAGTATACTTCTATATCTAATTTACCGACTGTTGGTCCTCCGCAAAGGTAATATTATCCACTTCGAAGTACCTAGGTCATCCGGCACCGTTGCCACAATGTCATCAATATGATATAGTCAGTCCTAGCGAACGACTTGGCGCTTTTGTCATATAATAGGTATCGATGGATCCGTCCGTTCCGCCCTGATGTGAATTATTCATATTCGTTCAGTTATGGTGTTGCTTTGAAGAAATAAAATTGCTGAGTTCCTTCAATCATATAATTTTTTTTTCGATTCTAAATCTTGATCAACATCTCTATTAACAAAGGCTTATCATTTCGGAATGTGTATTGAAATGTCCGTAATTATATTTAAATGGTTAACGATGCTATATTTTTTTGAGGTTTTCTGTAAATAGGTCAGACTGATTTTGGGGTAAGATTGTTCAAAAAATACGGCTGATTTATTAGTCCATTTATAAAGGGAAACCTGGTATATTAGGGCTTAAATTTTATGAGGTGAATCAGCTACTCATACAATGTGTCCCTCTAGTGGCATATCGGTCGTTATCTGCGTTACGGCTAATTTTTTTTTCGAAGTAGACATGTATTTACCCTAGAATGGCGCCACCAAAAAAAATTTTGCGTATCCTACAACAGACTTGATATTTATAAATGAAAAAGTCCATCATATTTTGTTTTTTTTTATTTCAGAGCTGTATTATCTATTGATTTATTTGTACCTTGGTTTTTCTTGGGTAACTGGGTAATCTACAAGAGCTCATTTAATTGGACAGTTCGGAGGAATTAGTTGTCGCCATTGAAAGAGTCTTCCGGACTTTCCGGCCTTGGTCTATCAGAAATTATCCCACCTGCGTTTCGCCCACAGCTGCGGCAGGCATCTTCAGAGAATTCTGAGGGCCGTTTGCACCGCTTTGGCTCAGATTCGAAAAATCATTTCAGCTTCTGTTTTATAGGTAGTCTAGCATAGTCAAATAACACTTTGAATCTGAGCCAAGGAGATGCGAATGGCTCTTAGTCCAAGATTATAACTCGAATGCTTAATTACTGACTCTGAGTCAGTAACAAGTTGAGGTTTTCACGATCAGGAACTATGACATCAAGAAAGTCTTCCAGGCATATTAGTCGTGGTCTATGATGCATTGTTTCTTAATATATTTCGCCCACATCTGCGGTAGGCATCTTGAGGGAATTCTGGGTTTGAGATTGTGATTCGATTGCTGAGTTACGGGTACTGACTCAGAGTCAGTAACTCAACATTCGGGTTACAATCTCAGACCAAGAATCCTCTGAAGATGCCTACCGAACCGATGATCAGGCAAAACATTAAGGTGCGTACAAACATGCCTCGAACATCGTAACGCACCACGTCGCGTACCCAAGTGTGGCCGACGGGGTGCAACAGCGTATCGCACCTCGCCACGATCACGGTGTAGATATTGGCGAACTCTTGTTGATCGCGTCGGTGTACTCGACGATGTGCGGTACGCTATTCGGAACATATTTTTATACGCGCCTTTATAGACTTCGGCGAATAAGCCTGGATTTCTCTCTGATGTTATCGTTCCTGGTCGTGAAAGTCTTAACCTATTTAAGGAATCAGTTGTGCCCTGTGTAGGCTTCGTTACTGTGCTCTTACGCCATATTATTAACAGCACTATTGATTGCTTACCCAACAGTGAATGGTGGGCTGCGACGTCATGAATAAAGAAAATTTCATCCCTAGCCCTGAATCAAACTAGGGAACTTGTTATCCTGCGCTAACGGACACAAGCATGTATTTCTTTTCCAATACAAAACATTTTATCTTCATTATTGTATTCAGTAATCATTTCATCTTATTTATTCGATACCGAAATAGATTTTTGGGAACGTTTTTGAATTGTTTCCCTCGAATCAAACCAGCCCCGAATTCAAATTAGAATATCTGTAAAATTATTTAAGTTGTGCAGATATTTGGGGGCACGGTAGTTGCATCATGAATTACACGTAGCAAGAAAGAATTAGAATACTTTATTGCATGGGTGGAGCACAAGGAAAAGGGCAGTATTCTGGCATTTAGAATTGATGCTCGGCAGTATTCAGATAGAAGTCTGCAGGTCGAGCTTCTGAAAGATTGAGTTGATGAAAATATTGATTATTTAAAAAAAAACTAAAGCTGCTTCTAGTTAACATATTTCCTAGAACGTTCTCTTCCATTTTTTTTCAAATCCCTCAAGAAATATTGAGTTTGAAGTAAAATTATTGATAAACTAAATTCAAGAAGAAAAAATTCTCAACGAAAATGATCGTGTTCGTTTTTTCACAGTTTCAACGGTTCTGAAGATTGAATCGCAGTATTTAATAACTGCCCCAATTTTGAGCTCGACAATATGGTGGTCAGATTTCGATGATTTACCGACTACTACACCTCCTAAATTAAAAGAGATAGAAAACACTAGACTACATGTTATGTTCCCTTTTTGAATGAACATAAATTGCGCAAGTCGCTACAGTGTCTAGTTTCCAGCTTTGCACTTTCGCAGAATTGCAACTACGACCTCGAAATGAAAACATCAAAGGCCCCTCGTTTTCATACCGGTGCTATCGAAATTTCAGTTCCACTCAAAATTTTATAGGAATTACAAAAACTTCAAATGGAAACCATGAACAATAGTGTATTTTCCATTAGACTTTTCTTAGACAATTTCAGAAATAAATAGTATGAAATATTTCCGATTTTATTATAAGTCAAAAATTTCGAAGAAACCCTTTTCGGTCAACTAATTCAAGTAGGCTCTCATCTCTCACCACTTTCCGTGGAAACTGCGATAAAACATCTCTGTTTTCGAACACTGTTCATAGAAAAAACGAAGAGTTTCCATAAACACACCTCGGGTCTGCATGATAAAATATAACTATTACTAATATTTTCTAATCAATTTGACAGCTGATAATTGTAAAATATTAAGTCCTATGACCTCCTCAGTTAAAAATATGTTAATCCAAATCAAAACCTAATTTGATTTTTTTAAACGAAAATTTTTTTTCCGAATTTTCGATAAATAAACTAGGAAAAATATAATTTCTCTAAAAACTTCCCCTGGATGAATTTATTTCGGACTGTATTCACTATTGTGAATACACTATTGTGAAGAAGTTTTATCGAATAATGAAAATTGGCCCAATACCAAAATCACACTGCAGCACGAATGTTATGTTACTGGAAAAAAACATAACATGTATATAAGTAGATTTGTCTTCTAATTAAGGATATGGCTTACTAAATCATCGAAAGTTTATCACCCTGTACTTTCAGTCATCTTAAAAAATAATCAATAAAAAATTCAAAATCTCACTCGAAAGCTTCACAAATAAAATACTGGCTACGCCCTTGACATGAGATAAGATATGAGGTGAACTTTTTTTAATAATTCATGATGTCATTTAAATATCATATTCAGAGTAGGTATGGATAAAGTAAGAAACAAATCAATTGAACCAATTTTGAATGGTTCGGAGCGGTCGCACTGGTCAATTTTAGTTTTCAGTTAACCACTTGGAATACAATTTTCACTCCTGGCGTCATATAAAGTGAAGTCATAATTGTTTCGAGGTTACTGACGACCCAATTATTGTAACTGCACCTTCAGAGTTGAGCTCATAACTTTTTTTCTTGACAATAACACATTTAGTGTAAGAAATTAAAATGAAACCTCAATGGAAGAAAATCTCCATTGAACCTGAACACCAAACAAAATTCAGCGCAAATCTCTGCTAGTTGTAGCAGATGATACAAACCAATTATTAAATTATTGAATTATACATTTTCTCAAACCGGACTCTGAAACTTATAAAATTAAGATAATGAAAATGAAAACACCTTTTTGAAATTTCAATATCTTGAATAAAAAATCAATCGGAGGATACAAGTTGAACATTCGCTATAATTTTGAAATTATATAATATGAAACTAGATGTAAATAGTCATGGTTCCCAACATCTTCTACTGAGTTTTGGAATTCCTACATCTATAAAATTTTGTGGATTCTTCTCCGTCCTGTATTTACCGTTTTTCCTGCTTCTCGAGAGTTTCTCATCACTATTGAATTGAAACTCGTTAAAGCCTTCTTGAGGATAAACAATTGTCGTTCTTCTTCTGCAATCTTTTTTGTCATAATTGAGTCGTTCTTTTATAATAATTTTAATATTCATTAGTAGGCATTCAATTCAATAATGAGAACATACACTATATCAAATATTTCAGTGGTGAACACAACGATGAAAACCCACCGTTGGGTACGATTTGCTTTTTCATAACTATTCGCTGAGAAAAAAACCAAAACATCAAAAAACTCCAAATGGATGTCGAAATATTTACATTTTCACGAGTATTACAGAGTAGTTTTCGGTGGTGCGAGTATATTCATATAGTGACAAGTTTCCTCGTCTTTCGGTTAACAATCTTCGTGAGGGTAGCATAGTATTAGGCTGTTCATATTTTTATTCATCTATTTGATTGTATTTGATGCGATATTTCATATATCATTTTTAATGAAATCATTAAAGAAAAAATGAGCATTTTGAGAAATCTAAATTCATAAAGTAGTAGGTACACATTTCAAATCGAAGAAATATCGAGTAGCTACTTCTGTTGCGAACTCTACCTATGCACAGAGCAGCCGAATAGGAGATATCGTAAATCCTGATTTCATTCGGCATTCCATTCAACAGTCACAGTCTATGCGATGTTGCCAGGATTTCGGAGGACTTATCCACCGTAAGATCGTTTTGACGTATAATCGGAGGACCGATACACTGTAGAATGGAATTTGTATATACTCCAAAAGTATACGCCGCCGCGAGCGCCATCACTAGAAGAGTTGGATGAAGGCTGAACTAAAATATACAAAAATGGCAAAATTCACGATTTCAGTCCTCCATCTGAAAATTTTATGGTGGACTCAGGGTCATGTTTCCAATCGTTCAGCATGAAATGCCTTAGGTCCTCCATATACGGTAGACCCATCGACCCCGGAGGACCTATAGTATGAAAATGCGCTGTTATCGGAGGACTTAAATATAGTGGGATTGGACAGGAGAATAAGAACAACCTTCACACAGAACGGCATGCTACACCCAAATTCGGCAACGGAAAGGCTTTACCTATCTCGAAGCGAGGGAGGACGTGGACTGAGTAGCTTGCAGCACATCTGGTTGACGGAGGAAATAAAAATTAGAGAGTATTTCAGGAAGAACAACTCACCTGTACATCAATGGATATCCGCCCAGTACAATGAAACATACAAAATAATTGACGGGCAGGACGATGAAGAAGACCCACCTGGAAAGTGGAGACAGAGCTGAAAATCCAAAGCCTTGCACGGAAGATTCTATGCAAGTTTGCACTAACCAGATGTAGATATAAAAAATTCAAATACCTACCTAATGCAAGGCTATCTCTTTCCCCAAACGGAAGGGACCTCACTGGCTATAAAGGACCAGGTTGTTCCAACCAGAACGTATGTGAAACATATTCTCCAACAACAAGTGGAGACCACGAAGTGCGGGATGTGTAACACGGCTGAAGAAACAATCCAGCACCTGTCCTCAGGATGTTCCACAATAGCAGGCACGAAATATCTTAGCCGACATGATAACATGGGTAAAGTAGTCCATCAGTTACTATGCCTCCAAAAACAACTCGTCCAACATTTCACACCTCACCACATATATAGACCACAGACTATACAGGGTCTTTCACGAGGAACCTCACCCATATTTATGCGGGAAACTACTGAACGTATTTTCATGAAATTCAGCACTTATAAGTATTTCACGATGCTGATGAAATCTAAAATATTTTCAAGGCATGAGCACCTCCGGTTTTTCCGGAAATGATGTCAACTTCCGTTTTTCAAATTAGAACACCATTTTTTTATTGCAGAAATAGATTCCTTAGAAAATTTCAAGTTATTTTGATGTAACATTTTTCAGTTTTGGTTGAAAAATTCTCTCTGAGCGGGAAAATTCGAAAAAAAAATCGAAAATAGAGCTCCGCTGAAACAAGAATAACTTCGAGGTTTTTGGATGGAAAATTTTCATTTTTAGGATTTTTCAAGATGTAAGATTGATGTATCCACTTTAAAAATCGAAATCGCGATTCATGATACAGGGGGTGAAAAAATCGCTTTCAAAGTTAGGAATGACAAAATCGTGAAAAATCAATTTTTTCAAATTAGAACCCCATTTTTTTATGGCAGATATTGAATCTACGTTAAAAAATAATGTGAGTGTATGCATCACACCCTTGCCCTAAAATGGATATTTTCTGAGTTATTCACAAAAAACTGTTTTTCGTCTTGAATTTTTAGCTATTTCTTTTCCCTTCACGCCAAAAAGATGAAATTTTCTGGAACTGTTATTTGAACCATGCTGTAGATTTTTCACCCCTTCTTCGCAAAACTCTGTTCTCCTGACGAAATCAGTTTCCTTCAAATGCTGTACCCTATTGAATTTATATGGGTGCATTTTATGTTTTTTTAATATTCTCCAAACACTCGATTGAGATAATCCCAGATCAATCTCGGCATCTTTGAGAGAATTTTGAGGATTCACACGAAAATATGCAAGAACTGTAATTTCGTTGTTCTCATCTTCTACTACACTTTTTTCTCTGTGTATAGTTTTCTTAACGAAAGATCCGACATTTCTCAAGTTTGTCATGGTTCTGTTAATGGTATCTCTCGTTGGTCTGGGTCGGTCAGGAAACCTCTCAATGAACAGTCGAATTGTTCTATCTACAACTTTATTACCTTCTCCATGAAGTAGAATGAGATTTAAATAATCTTCATTGGTAAAATTAGGCATAGTGATCGATTTTATAACTTAATACGAATTATCACCAAATTAATAGTAAACACAAAATGCTACTGAATAAAGAGGAATTTGGCAGATGTAATTAATGATATCTATCATTAAAAAAAAGAATGTAAAACATGGTAAGTTTTTGCATATGGTTCATAAGGAATTATTTATTTATCACTGGAGAGACAACCGATGGCCGATTAGTTGAAATAAAGAGGTTTCCGATACAAATTCGACTCAAAATTCGCCATCTATTTAGGAATTTTTTATTATTATTATTTTATTAGAAATTTCGAGTATATTTATCCCTTCGAAACCATGGATTGATGACCGAGTGTACCGGATGATTCGTCATAAGAAGGCTTTATGGCAAAGATACCTGCGTAGTGGAGGTGATGATGACTTCAGAGTTCACCGCAGTTACTCCAACGTATTGAGCATTGTGATACATAATGCCAGGAGAAAATTTGAGAGCAATTTGGCCTCCTCCGGGAACTCTAAGCTCTTTTTCAAATACATCAGGTCTGCGATGAATACCAAGGTTACGGTGCCTATAGTTCGGGGTAGCGACGGTTTGATTTGTGGCTCATCGAGCGAGACCGCCGAAGAGTTTTCCAAGAGTTTTGCATCTTCGTTTTCGGTCGAACCGGTATTCGTTACAGGTGAACTGTTGCGAGATCACGGAGATGGGTTGGATTCTGTTAGTTTTCCACCTGAACTGATAGCAAGGCATCTTTCTGAATTAAGAATATCTACTTCGCCAGGCGGTGACGGCATAACTGCATCTGTCCTAAAGAACTGCTCCTCGAGTCTAGCGAATCCCTTATCAATCATTTTTGGCAAATCTTTCTCATCGGGTACTCTTCCATCCTCATGGCTCGAAGCGAGGGTGACACCTATTTTCAAAAAGGGTGACAAGCTGGATCCATCTAACTATCGCCCAATTAGCCTGATCCCTATTGTTGGCAAAGTCTGTGAGAGAATTATTCTCGATCAGATAATTCCTTTCGCTATGACAGCCAATCTTCTTCCATCCAGTCAGCACGGTTTTCTACCTGGTCGATCTATAATAACTAACCTTTTAACATGTGTGGACGATTGGTCGAGTTTGTTGGACAGTGGTTTTCCGGTCGATGTAGTGTACTTGGACTTTTCTAGGGCGTTTGACCGGGTACCACACAAAAGACTTCTGGCAAAGCTTGAAAGCTTTGGCATACGCGGCTCCCTTCTTGCTTGGATCAGTGCTTTCCTCTCTAATAGAGTGTTTCGTGTACGCGTGGGCGATTGCCTCTCGAGTGTCAAAGGTGTAACCAGTGGTATACCTCAGGGATCGGTACTTGGACCTATGTTATTTATCCTTAACACCTCGGACCTGCCGGGCCTGTTGAGGTCCAGGTGCTCATTGTTCGCCGACGACACGAAGATATACGCCAATCCCATTTCAGATGCTGCTACGATTCAAAGTGATCTGCAGCTCCTCCACGACTGGTCGGAGAAGTGGCTCCTCCCTCTCAATCTTGAGAAGTGTAGAGTGGTACACATGGGACGGAACAATCCGAGGAACGTTTATTACCTTTCAGGCACCGCGATAAACGCCACCAAGACGCATTCTGACCTTGGCGTTATCATCTCTGAAAATTTGTCGTGGTCAGAACACATTTCACACATTACAAACAGAGCCAAGAGAGTGCTTTATATGATTCAGAAAGCCTTTCCCCGGTGCGAGCCACACGTTTGTAAGAGGCTCTACACATCTTATGTGCGCCCAATCTTGGAATTCGCTGGCCCTGTCTGGTCCCCAACACTTGTTCGTGATGCCACGCTCCTAGAGTCTATTCAACGACGTGCAACACGTATCCCTTATGGACGTTCCCGCCCGTCATACGAGGAGAGACTCGCTCTCTTCGACCTCCAATCATTTGCCAGTCGCCGTACACGTGGGGACCTCATTACCACTTACCGAGCTCTCAATGGTATGTTCGGTGTAGACGTTGCACATCTCTTCCAACTGAATGCAGACCAGAGACTTCGAGGACATTGTTTCAAACTCCGGAAGGGTACGTTTCGACTTCCTTGCAGAGAACATTTTCTTTGCAATCGAGTGTTCGATTTGTGGAATCGCCTTCCAGAGAGTGTTGTTGATTCGCCATCCGTGAACACTTTCAAAAACAGATTAGACCGATGGTTCAGTGATTGAGTGTTTATTTATGTTCATTTCATTTTATTTATTGTTTTTTGCACTATGGAATTCATTCATATTTACTTAATTGTTTTCCTTATGTTGAGTTTATAGGAATCTGTACTCATATCCTTATTCAATAATAATAATAATAAAACCTGTAACTTTTTTCTCTTGCATATTAGGGTAGTAAAATCTAAAACATGGTTTAAGTAACAGTTCCTGAAAATTTCATCTTTTTGGCGTGAAGGGAAAAGGAATAGCTGAAAATTCAAGACGAAAAACAGTTTTTTGTGAATAACTCAGAAAATATCCACTTTAGGGCAAGGGTGTGATGCATACACTCACATTATTTTCTAACGTAGATTCAATATCTGCAATAAAAAAATGGGGTTCTAATTTGAAAAAATTGATTTTTCACGATTTTGTCATCCCTAACTTCGAAAGCGATTTTTTCACCCCCTGTATCATGAATCGCGATTTCGATTTTCAAAGTGGATACATCAATATTACATCTTGGAAAATCCCAAAAATGAAAATTTTCCATCCAAAAACCTCGAAGTTATTCTTGTTTCAGCGGAGCTCTATTTTCGATTTTTTTTTCGAATTTTTCCGCTCAGAGAGAATTTTCCAACCAAAACTGAAAAATGTTACATCAAAATAACTTGAAATTCTCTAAGGAATCTATTTCTGCAATAAAAAAATGGTGTTCTAATTTGAAAAACGGAAGTTGACGTCATTTCCGGAAAAACCGGAGGTGCTCATGCCTTGAAAATATTTTAGATTTCATCAGCATCGTGAAATACTTATAAGTGCTGAATTTCATGAAAATACGTTCAGTAGTTTCCCGTATAAATATGGGTGAGGTTCCTCGTGAAAGACCCTGTATTGGAAAACGAATGGTATAAAATCTACTGGGACCTGACAGTCACAACGGACAGAGGTGTGGAATACAACAGACCGGACATGGTGGTATGAAACAAAAGACAGAAGACCCTCTTAATTATTGATTTTGCTGTACCACAAGACAACAACCTTACCAAAAGCTATGCAGAAATAATTGCCAAATATGAAGCACTCGCACAGCAAATGAAGGACATGTGGAAGCTTAAAACGGTGACAATAATGCCTCTTATAATAAGCGTAAATGGCCTAGTACATCGAAAGACCACCCAACATCTGCGTGAACTGGACCTGCCGCAAAACACCATCACATGGATGCAGAAAGCGGTCATCCTGGGAATCGTCAGCATAGTACGGAAAATCATATATCCCCATTAGCACACGGAGTTACTCTTGGCGCGTGCGCCCGGGTGACACTGTACCCACGATGAAGTGTGAAATTAAAAAAAAAAAAAAAATATATATATATAATATATATATATATATTACTATATATATATATATATATATTAATATATATATATATATATATATATATATTACTTGATCCATGTTGGTTTTGGTTTTCTTCTTCTTTTTTATATTAATTTTATGATTCGACATCAAAATTGACGTCAGTAATTTCACTGTCTAATTTATGTCTTCTGCTTTTGGATATCGTTATCTTTTATAACCTAGTCAAATATAAGCTTATTCAGTTAATCCCATAGATATTTCCTTTTTATATGTTCCATTGTAGCATCCTGATGAAGGACCGCATTTGGTCCGAAATATAGATGTATTGATTGACGATTGGTTACTTCAATCTACCCACCTAGCCGAGTACCCGAAATAATTTAATCATATATATATATATATATATATATATATATATATATATATATATATATATATATACATATATATTTGTATATATATATATAGAAATTCCTTCAGAACATATTAAAAATATATATGATTGGCTGTACACTAAAATAAGAAACATGACCACAAAAATGTATATAGAGATTCAGTCACCTGAATAAACAGTACTCAAAATACATTGAGAAAAGAAAAAAGCAACATATGAAGATCTTATTTTTAACTATTTAAAAAAAAATAAAGCTACTCACATTGCCAGTTGGTCTCTATTATCTTCTCAAAAAATATTTTCTTTTGTAAAACTGATCACACGTTCACACAAATAACCAGAAAGATATACAAAGAGTTATCGTCGCTCCTAACTTGTCATTCAAATGGAAACGCAGATATTGCCAACGCCCTTAGTTCCACATGTGATGGGATGCATCGGTAATTTCCTAGGCAAAGAAACTACTGGCACATTGTAGACTTATCCGATGTTTTAACCTATTTCACCCAAGTGTGGTGATTATTCGTAAATGACTGATTGAAATCACTGAATAATATGCAGTTAATTTATGCCTTGTTGATTTCAAAGATTTTTTGCAAAGTGATGGTTTATCATATTTCAATTTTAGCACTACAAAATTAATTTTTCCGAAAAAATCAAAAATAAAGAAATAAAGTAATTTTAAACTCTGGTCGATTTTGGCGCCCCCTTGAGCTGGCGCCCAGGACAAGCGCACCGCCCCCCCCCCTAGATCCGGGCCTGTCCATTCGATTCATGTCCTTGTTCCATTCAATATTCCTGTTAAGTGCCCAGTTGTTAATTTCGTCTATCTTGCATGATGTTCTAATATTATCGCTTCGCTCTCTATCTAACAGTGATTTTTCAACGATTTTTCCGACTACTCCCATTCCTGCTGTTTCCAATAACCTCATAGTTTTTGATGTGTCAGGTCGCGTTTCAGCGGTATATGTCATTGTTAGTCTGATTGTTGCTTCATATATCCTAGACTTTGTCACTTCCTTTCGGTAGGAATGTGTTTATTCCGCCAGACCGAGCCATTGAGACACGCTGCTATTCTAGTTCCTTTGTTAATTTGTGAAATCCATATATCTCTATAACGAGATATTTGAACTTTGTCATCAATAGCTATCGGCATCTTTGATGTTGTCATACATTTTGTCTTAGATGTTGAAATTACCATATTGAGTGATTTAGCTGCGCGAATAAACATATGTAGAAGTCTGTTCAGATCGTTCTCACTTTCTGCAACTAGAACGGCATAGTCGGCGTAGCATAAGATTTTAATATCCTCATCACTCATTTTATATCCCTTCAGTTTGCATACATTTTGTATGATTTCGTCCATAATGATGTTTAATAGAAGAGGACTCAAGGAATCTTCCTGTCTGATATTAGTTTAGTTTTTTCATTATTTATTTTAGCTTGCATCTTATTTTCCTCATATATCTTCTATGGTTTTGATCAAGTTGTGAGGGATCTGTCTATTATACAGAAGATGTATAACATTTCTCAAGATCTACGAAACATAAATATGCTGGCTTGTTATACTCGATCGCTTTTTCCAGTATCTGCCTAATTACGAAGATCTCATCAGTACACGATCTTCCAGACCTAAATCCCTGTTGTTCATCTGATAGATGAACGAGGGTGATGATTTTGTTTCTTATTATTTTTGTTGTTAGTTTCAACACAATGCTGAGAAGATTGATACCTCCATTATTACTTGGAACCTTCTTGTTGCCTTTCTTGAACATGAGGATTGTAATGTTCGTACGCCATTCATCTGAGATTTTGTGATTCGACATAATTTTTCGAATGAAGCTGGTCAACCGATGCATTAGACTCGGTCCGACGTACTCCAGTAGTTCATTTGGTATGCCATCTAAACACAGGCTGTTCCTATTTCTTGGCTTTTTGGGGACTGCTTCAACGTCGGCTTGCTCTATTTCTATAATTTCGTTAAACGTTTTTTCTGGTATGTTGATTTCAGTTATAGAATCGTCTGTTTTATACATCTCTGTAAGGTAGGTATTGAAAGTTTCTTGTCTGATGAGTGGATTCCATTAGTTTGTCAATTTCGTTTCTTTGATTCCTTATAAATCGTGCCGGATTTTTAGGCCATAAAAATTGTTTTCCAAATTTCTTGAGAACCGCTCCTAGTGAGTATTTTTTGTTTGTCTGACGAAGGCTATAGTTTCGTTCCGAATGCGTTCATATTCTCTGTAGGCTTCTGATGTTTTGCAAGATCTTGTTCTTCACTTCCTCACAGGACCACGGCATCTTATGAATATTTCTCGAAGTCTGTTTAATTCGGGACCCTAAGGCTTCATTAGCTGAATCTTTGACGTTTTCTTTTTTTTTCCCCTACTTTCATAAGTATCTTCCCAATCTAGTCCAGGGTTTGCGTCAATCTTCTCTTCAAGTATCCTCTGATATAAACTGCTTATTGACCCATCCCACGAAGATTCGATATGAATTTTTTAAATTTATTTCGTTGCTTATTCATATATTTCAGGAATTAATTTTATTTTGATTTTGCCCAGTAACTGTAGTTACTTTCTACATTAGCTGAATTTATTGTTCTGACTTCTAGAATCTGAATTGGGTGTGTGAATCGGTTGGTGACTATAGTCTATCCAACAAGAAGAGATAGCGCGCCAAAACAACAAGGCGTGGCCAAATTCAACAGGACCGTGTTCAATGTACCGACAGCGCAACCGACGCAAGAAACTGAGAATTTCAGATGAATCACTTGATTGTCGTAATACAGATCTGGGGAGTACGGAGAAAGCACTAAACGGAAGCCAATGAAAATATTCATAACTCTATAGGCGTACATTTAGTTGTTTACTGGCGCTATCGCTTCTCGTTGGATAGACTTTATATGTTTAATTGTTGATGTATGACCTCTGGTATTCGAGAAAGTGTACTTGTACAGCATTTTGAGGTCAAAAAAGGTGTTTTTGATACGCAGTCCATTCAATGAGCAAAAGCCAATCATCAGTTTGCTGCTATCGTTCAGAATAATTTCGTTGAACCTGTTTGACACCAGGGATCACTGCATTTCCAATGCGGAAATTGTCGCCCGATTGGGTGGGAATGCCTCAGCAACATCCTGCAAGTGATCAAAAAAGTCCTCTCTTTTGCTTTCAGGTTTATTGTCTTCAGGTGCGTACACCGACACTATAATCCGTTGTTTATCAACGGTATTCAACTTTACGGCTAAAATTCTGGACGATATAAAGACACTCTTCGATATTTTCGTGAAACATCTTGTGGATTGCTATTGTCACACCTTCTGTTCAGATAGTATTCCTATTCCTTCAGATAGTAGTTCCATAAATAAATATACTATATTTATCAAGATGTCTTGCACAGTACACGAATAATAGATCATTCAATTGAATTGAAATGAAAAATAACCGAACGACAGTGGTAGAATCTCATCAAAAGTAAACGAACTGGGCACCGCGGGTACTTGCCGGCACTTCAAGTTTTGCGCATGTCCGTCTGCATGCGTGGGGGGTGAAAACCCATCACAGTTTCAACCAATGAAATTGAGCCTTTGCTGTCTCCCAAACTTGTACCGAAGTTTCATACCTCTGGTTACAATGTTCGATTAGTTTCATCAACGTCTGAAAATTTTACTCACCTGGTGAGGAACGATCAGTATTTCAAGATAAGGTTTTTACTTTTCACGATCAGCCTGACACGAATAAGAGTTTTCCTTTTGAAGTTGAGGTTATTTTCTGACTGATAAATAACAAATGACTCACTTTGAAAAAAGTGTGAAAACATATCTTAGTGGAACATTGGCATCAAAATAAATAAAAACGAATTCAACGTTAGAAATGAGTTTTCTTTCACGCGAAGGAAAACCGTGCTGATTCCAGAGCTGTTCCGACCAATGAATATGAGTGCTTCGAGCACAAAGCACTAAGTACTGGAAAAAAGGAGCTCCCGAGTCGCGAGCATTAAGCACCGGTTTTCACAAAATGCTGCTGATTTCTAAGCACTTTGTGGAAGTAATTCGATATTTCGAGCACTTTTGTGGGAGGTTTTTTTTGTACGTGCGGTTATTTTAAGCAGAATGAAGATTATAACTATTCAGATAAGCTCTTATACATGAGATTATTGGGAGGACAAAATGGATGAAGGGATGTAGGTATAGGGTGTTTTCGTGGCAAATAACTCTTGATAGGAGAACCCTAGAGTACGCATGATATTCTATATTCAGAATTTTTCTGAGAAATGAGATTTATCTTTCGAGAAATTGATCACAAAAATCAAATTTCTGACAAGAAAGTGTTTTTTTTTCATGTCCAAAAAATGAACAGATAGATAACAATTTTTTCGCATTCTACAGGAGACTACAGCTGAACAAATGATACCTAACTGAAACATGATTTTTTTGCTAATGAAAGAAGATGATCGATCGACTTTGAATTTTCCATTGAATTATTTCCAGTGACAGAAATACCATTGAAATCGTTTGGTAATCTTGGGTGATGACTTGAACTGAACAACTGGATAATAGATAAATATGGAAAGTTGAGCTTGCAGTAGAGTTAAAAACAGTTGAATGTATGGATCTGAAACAACAGCTCCCGATTAAGTTAAAAACTTAGGAGAAGATATTTTTTATGTGAAGTTGATTGAAACTTCAATCAATCAAAATATCTAGGACCATTTATTTCAACGGTTCGTTCTCTAGGAAATATTGTTATTCAATTGTGAACTTCGCTTTCATATATGAATAAACATTATTCGTTCGAAAAATTTTAATTTTCTTATCAATTTTATGAAAGCTGATCCTCAACTCTCATTGTGGTAGAGACTTGAGAATGAAAAGAATTTCATGCAAAAAGTTTAACCATTCTATTACTCTCATATCAAAAGTTATGATATTTGCAATTATGGGACACTATAGATGATCTTCACAAAATTTGAAATCACGTTCATTAAACTTACTAGATCTTTGCAACTGCGTACTTACGTCACACAAAAACATGAGATAATTATTACTCGATTGAATATCAAATCTAGATCCTAGGTTTGAAAGCGTCGGCCTCGATCGCATATATTCGTGATACGACAAGTTAAGAAAAGGGCTTGGTGTTTAGTAATCCGCAAGAAAAGCTCGGGAGCACTTTGGGGATAACTAAGCATTAAGCATTTTGATGAAGTGCTTCAATTACTAAGCACGAAGCACTGCTTTTGAAAAGGGCTTGGGGGCACAGTGCTCGAGAGCATAAAAGGGCTTCGGGTGCTTTCACGAACAAAAAGCACAGTAATCTGACACAGATCTGGCTGGTTCCTATGGTTGAAAAATAAAATTGCTTTCAAGGTTCGACAGGAAACGTTACTTCAACACAACTTCACTTCGATAATCAGAATATAATCATCATAATATTTATTTATACACTTTATGATAATATAATTATAAAAATAGAAAATACTAAGCGTGACCATAAAAAACAATTCATCTTACTCAATCTTTAGAATAAAGTACAGGGTAAAACAATAACAGAAAAAAGCTACGTACTATAAACAAGGGGTGTCTCATAAGCTACTTGATCGTCTTGTTCTTTGGCATCTGGATCATTTTCATCCAATTTCTTATTTCCAAACGCTTCCCCTATTTTTTCGTCATTCTTTCTTTTTATGCGTACCTCTTCAGCTGCTTTGACTAATTTCTTATATCTATCAGATGTCATATCATATGTTTCTCTTTCTCTCGAACATTTTTGTTTTTGAGAATGATCAATATTTCTTTTTCTCAAATGAGTATCCATCAAGTTATCATCTTCTGCTATTTTGAGAGGATTGAAGCTATTCAGCCCGAAGGATGGTTGCTGAAAAGAATTTCGTTTTTTCTCTAGATCAATATTTTCTAGGTCTTTCTCCATCATATCTAAATTGTTGAAAGCTCTGGTGTTCATCGGACCTTCCATTTTCAATTCATCAGAACTGCTTCTTGTACGCATTTGAGGTAAATCGTTAGATTCCATATAACTGTCAGGAACCATTGATGGTGTTTCAGTATCATATGTATCATCATCAATTTTTTTCAACATATCGAGATGATTCGCTATGTAACTTTTCAATGGAGCTGCTCTTTTTCTGGAATCCTCATCAAGCTGATTGTATCGATCCAGTAATTTAACTAGATTGACTTCAAGTTGACTTCTCATATCGGGATCCAGTTTCGCAGGAGGACATGAGGCTCTGAAGAGAAAAGTATCTTCATGATATTTATCATCATGTCGTTGACTGATTCTATGTTTTGGGGGTCTCACTATTCGTTTCAAGAAATTTTTCAAATGGCTGGGAAGACGCTCACAAAGTTTTTCTTCTATTTGTTTCTTGACCAATTTATTAAGTACGCAAGATACGGATCTTAGTAAATTTTTCGCCTCTTCGTATTCTGCCCGCTCTTCGAAACTGCAAACTTTGGCATAGTTTCTTTGATTCTGAAACATCAGGAAACCTTTGTTGAGCTCAGTTTCATTTTTATAAGTTTATGAAATTCTGAAATAGTTCCTATACAGGAAATATATGAGTATGAGCTATACCATCACAGGAGACAATTTTGTCAGAGGGCAACAAGAAGTGGAAGTTTTTAACCCGAAGAAAATAAAAGAATTTTTACATGAGTAAAGTTCGAGATAAATACTTCCCTAATAATTTAAGAAATTTATCCAATTCAAACTAAGTTAGCTTGATCCAATTGAATGCAGAAAGAAAAAGAAAGTGTCCCAAACTCAAAAACAGAGTCAACGCTACGATCGCCCGACATACCTCCTCCCTCAACGCCGACAACGAACGATCGAAAAAGTCGATCCATGACACAGTTGCATCGTTCACGTGACCGCTTATTCTTGCAACAGGAGGGTTTTCAGGGTAGTTGAACCTATAATTCCGTGGTGTCGGGGAAAAAGCAGATAAGTCCATTATTGAAAATGTTTATGAAAATAACTTCAAGTTTCATGACAAAAGTAAAAATCGTACAGAATAAAGACATATCTCGGCATCACGGAATTACTCGAAGTTTGATAACGAATTACAAATCGTCCAGAATCGAGAAATATATCGTTTTGTTGGAAAATAGACTTATCTCTTCCTAGAGTCTGTGTACGTATAAGCGACAAAGCGTTAGAACGCTTCGTTACGATAGATAGTAAATTTTATTTCTCTATTTCAATATCGTAATGAGTTCATTACAGTACTGAATGTAGTGCTGTAATGAATTTCATTACAGCATTGTTTTCAGTTATATTTTTCGTTTTGTGGTTGTCAGTACTGACCTTCAATCGAATCAAGTTTCGAATCAAATCAATTCAAATTACGTGATCTGTCAAATTTCGTATGTCACACCAACTGCCAAGATACAAAACAAAAGTCACTAATATGAATTTTCATTTGAATTTCGAGAATATTTCACAAAAATTGACTGAAATAGAGAAAATACCGTCTAATACTCGTTGCAGAAGGCAATTCCAACACTCATGCTATCGAAAACTCGCTCCTTCGTCGCTCGTTTTCGAACTTCGCATTCGTGTTGGAATAGGAGCTCATTCTGCAACTTGTTTTAGAATATACTATTCTTGCCTAAATTTGTACTTCAACCTCTCGTCATATAACAGTCAGATTTATTTTTATTTTAATTCATTCCATGCCAGTCAAGAGGTCCCTTCAAATTGAACATTGATTTGGATTGAACTGAAAATGTTAAAATTGGTTATCGAGGGTTATCCTCGATGAGAGTTAGATATATGTAGTCGCGAACTTTTATGTATAAACTTTCTTACACTACAAAAACGCCCCTTTCAAGTTCCACTATCTCTTGTAGCTCATCCAGTGTCGTCCGTGAAAGCCATAAATCAAATGGTTTATACAGGGTGACCACGAGAAGTATTTACATTTTTGATGCGACTGTACTCGGCCTTGGCAAATTAAGGGGGGTTGGTTGGGCGGTCATTTACCTCCTTAGCAGTGGCCATTTAGGTATTCCCATAGACTCTTTGTCTATGGGTATTCCAGTAGCAATGGAGCCGTGGATAGTTCAACATCGCTTGTTTACGTACGATATTCTTGTGGTTGCGGCTCAGCGTGATTTTCGCATTCATTTTAACGTAGGACGGCATGGAGCTGTACCTACCCGACCAACGATTATGAAATGGTTTACAAGTTTTCGGAGCACAGGCAACATTATGGCGAAAAAACCACCAGGCGCTACACGAACAGTGAGGACTCCGGAGAACATTAGAAGAGTGAGAACAGCAATGATTACGAGTCCTGGTCGTTCAACGCAAACCTAGTAATTTGGAAGATTTGAAGGGGGCAATTCGTGAAGAGGTGGCACTAATCACCGAGGAGACACTACAGCTAGTATGGCAGAGCTTCCTCAACAGAATTGAAAACTGCATCAGAGAAGATGGCCGATACCTTCCTTACATTATTTTTGCAAGTTAAATTAAATGGCATATTCTAACAAACATGTCGGAAAAGTAAATACATTTTTTGTTCAAAAAATTAACACCGTTTTGCTGTTTTCAAAATGTAAATACTTCCCGTGGTCACCCTGTATAACAACTTGTACATGAGAATTCTATATTTTTCCCATTTCTTCGTTGGGTATATTGGAATGAATTCCACAATCAAACCGGACATTTGCTTCCCGATTTCTGTGTAGACAAAACAACAAACTAAGAAAAACATGGAGTGGAGGCCGTCCCTGACTCTTGATCAGAACGGTGTGTTTAATTCGTATCTGACGAATATCTTAAGCCGGGTACAGACGACTGTAATGCAACGTGTAATGCAACGCGTAATGTAATGCTAATTCTCCGTGTGGACGGCACCACGAACGTTACTGTAACGTTCGTCAGACCGTTCTTGGCTATCCATCGGGGTGTCGGTTTTTGTCGCGATCTCAAAGGCGTTCGCAGTTCTCGTTTGGACGGCTATTCGGGCGTTTGTTGTGGAGTGACGAACAATCTCTCGAATTAATTGAATTTTACGGGCAGGACTACGGAATTTGGGACCAAAGGAATCCGAATTACCACAAGATGAAATTCAAAATGATGCGTGTACAGAGATTTCTGTTTCATTTTCATTTCAAAATATATATTCAATATTCGTGGGTGACATTTAGGAACCCGGTGATGTTTTCATATTCACTCGTTTCTTCGGATTTCAATTCCAATAATAAATAATAATGATCTTCTTTCATACAAATTTGTTTTCCATCATAGACGTTTTTTCCGGTCATCACTAATTTGAAAGTAAGTGAAAATAAACGCAGCACCTGCTATCGCAACTTTCCAGGGTTCCAGGTTGTTTTTGGATTTCTTCGTGTTTTGATGGATTTTTTAGGGGATATTAAGTTATTCTTCAGATTTCATACGGTTTCAGTAATTATGCACAACTGGATGGACTGTGTCGGAGCTGTGAAAAAAATTTCACATTTTTCACAAATTCTGGTTCCCAAATGAGGAAAATGAAAACAAGTCGTCAATCCCTCTAGTGGAAAAAAAGGTGAAGTTTGCTTCTGGAAGGTAGTTCGAGGTTCAGCTGGTTTTCCTCTGGTTTCTAGACAGTTGTTAGAAATGTTTCATCTTGTTTATTTCATACTTTCCTGTACAAAAATGCCCGTTTTTTCGTCGGAACCGAAAAATACCACATTCTATTGATCAATCACAATAGTGAAAGAGTGTCGGAAACAGATCATACTCATTTAAATAGTATTTATTGAAAATTTTTGAATGAACATTCACAAATAAATATATTATGTGTGTGATGTTGGTTAAACCGAAAATTCGCTATTTTTGAGAAAATCCAATAATAGTGGTTTTTATCAATTCAAAAAAATCCACAGGGTTTTATAAAGTGCAGAAATTCTATGCCAACCCTGCAACTTTCCTTATCGGCATGTTTGTAGAAACCGAGTGGAACAGCCGACAAAGAAGGAGTCGCGTTGAAGATTCGCCGTGTATTCGTGAGCCGTCCAGACGGTGCAATCTGAATTACGCGTTGCATTACACGTTGCATTACAGTCGTCTGTACCCGGCTTTAAGCCGGGTCCAGACGGCTGTAATGCAACGTGTAATGCAACGCGTAATGTAATGCTAATTCTCCGTGTGGACGGCACCACGAACGTTACTGTAACGTTCGTCAGACCGTTCTTGGCTATCCATCGGGGTGTCGGTTTTTGTCGCGATCTCAAAGGCGTTCGCAGTTCTCGTTTGGACGGCTATTCGCGCGTTTGTTGTGGAGTGACGAACAATCTCTCGAATTAATTGAATTTTACGGGCAGGACTACGGAATTTGGGACCAAAGGAATCCGAATTACCACAAGATGAAATTCAAAATGATGCGTGTACAGAGATTTCTGTTTCATTTTCATTTCAAAGTATATATTCAATATTCGTGGGCGACATTTAGGAACCCGGTGATGTTTTCATATTCACTCGTTTCTTCGGATTTCAATTCCAATAATAAATAATAATGAAGATCTTCTTTCATGCAAATTTGTTTTCCATCATAGACGTTTTTTCCGGTCATCACTAATTTGAAAGTAAGTGAAAATAAACGCAGCACCTGCTATCGCAACTTTATAGGGTTCCAGGTTGTTTTTGGATTTCCTCGTGTTTTGATGGATCTTTTAGGGGATATTCAGTTATTCTTCAGATTTCATACAGTTTCAGTAATTATGCACAACTGGAAGGACTGTGTCGGAGCTGTGAAAAAAATTTCACATTTTTCACAAATACTGGTTCAAAAATGAAGAAAATGAAAATAGGTCGTCAATCCCTCTAGTGGAAAAAAAAGGTGAAGTTTGCTTCTGGAAGGTAGTTCGAGGTTCAGCTGGTTTTCCTCTGGTTTCTAGACAGTTGTTAGAAATGTTTTATACTTTCCTGTACAAAAATGCCCGTTTTTTCGTCGGAACCGAAAAATATCACATTCTATTGATCAACCACAATAGTGAAAGAGTGTCGGAAAGAGATCATACTCATTTAAATAGTATATATTGAAAATTTTTGAATGAACATTCACAAATAAATATATTATGTATGTGATGTTGGTTAAACCGAAAATTCGCTATTTTTGAGAAAATCCAATAAAAGTGGGTTTTATCAATTCAAAAAAATCCACAGGGTTTTATAAAGTGCAGAAATTCTATGCCAACCCTGCAACTTTCCTTATCGGCATGTTTGTAGAAACCGAGTGGAACAGCCGACAAACAAGGAGTCGCGTTGAAGATTTGCCGTATATTCTTGAGCCGTCCATACGGTGCAATCTGAATTACGCGTTGCATTACACGTTGTATTTCAGCCGTCTGGACCCGGCCTTATTTTACTAGAGCAGAGTTACTAGTTTAATTTTTATTCGAAGTGAGAGTGAAGGTAATCACTAAATAGTGTATTATGCTTATAGAGATCAAACTGTAAGTACAGTTTCGCTACAATATACAGGGTATCCCACCGGGAGTGCCCATTAGAAGTTTATGGAGAAATAAAAATTCGATCATTTCCAAAGTTTGTGTGAAGATATAAGCCAAGAAGACCTTTATTTATGATATATTTTTGAATATAAATGACTTCCGCTTTCACCGGAAGTGGTAGCAACTTTTTTATTTCAAATGGAATACCCTGTATATTATGAATTTTTCCAGATAGATCTTCGAATTCCACATTGATTTCATGTATCACTTCCTATAGCCATCTAGTGCCGGTTTCGAGTTATTCATTGTTTTTCGAAGAAAATTACAAATTGAGGGTTGTAGAACACTCAGATTTTAATGAAAGCGCAACGCAAAATCTCAGACCTGTTTTTTGAAATGGGTTACTGTTAAGATATTCAACATAACTTTGAAGAGAAAATGACGTTTCGATATACTGGGAAGTAAAATGAGAGTGTCAAAGTTGGAATTGAAAAAAAAACAAAAACTCGATTTTTTCAAATGAAAACCATATTTTTTTTACTCACATATCAATTTGTGAGGTAAAAATAGGTAAATAGTTTCAGGCTTTCACGACCGGATATATTGACATTAAGAGAGTCTTCCGGGCTTATTGGCCGTGGTCTATTAGGAATTATTTCACCTAACGTTTCGCCCACAACTGCGGTAGGCATCTTCAGAGGATTCTTGGTCTTAGATTGTAACTCGACCGTTGAATTTCCGAAAGTGATGCTGGATTCGATCCGTTGGCCCCACTTATACCCTGATCATTGGCGGGAGAAGGTAGTGGGTTTACGCGCGCGATGTTGATTGGTCCATCGCTTCCACTTCGTATTGGCTTGATTTTAGTCTTTTCCAACACCGGCAACCATGCGCTATGTACTAAAGGAATTTCTTCCCTTCTGTTCATATTGTTCTTATGTTTATATATCTCAATGGCTTCCATGTTCATCCTAGGATAGAAACTTTTGATGTTTGAAATAGCTTCTGCCTTTGAGAAAACAATATTGTGTTCATCTGTCAGAGCATGTTCCGCTAGTGCGGATTTTTCTGTCTGATTGAGTCGACAGCATCGTTCATGCTCCTTGATTCTCGTATTGATACTTCTCTTCGTTGTACCAATGTAGACTTTACCGCAGTCACAAGGTATCCTGTAAATACCGGGTTGAGAGAGTGGGTCGACTTTGTCTTTGGTAGTTCTGATCATTTGGCCAAGTTTTTGAGTTGGCTTATAGACAGTCTCTATATTGTGGCCCTTTAGTTATGTGGATGATACTTTTGTCGTCTGGAGTCATGGACTTGAAGAATTGGATGCTTTCCTATCCCATCTTAACAGTAGGCACCCAAATATTCAATTCACTATGGAAATTGAAAAGGATGGTGCTCTACCCTTTCTAGACGTCTTGGTTACTAGAAAGCCTAATGGAAAGCTAGGACACAGGGTTTATAGAAAACCAACCCACACTGACAGATATCTACACAAGCAGTCCAATCACCATCCTCAACAGAAACGAGGAGTTATGAAAACACTAGTAGATAGAGCCCGACGATTGTGCGAGCCGGAATTTCTGGAGGATGAACTTAAACATCTACAGCATGCATTCGTCGCTAACGGATATAATGCTAAGGAAATTCAGAGGGCAATAAGACCAAGACTTTTCACACGTGATGATAACACTTCACAAGTCACCCCCAATGGAAGAGCTATCTTACCATATATCCCCAAGGTCACCGATAGAATTGGTAGAATACTAAAGGGCCACAATATAGAGACTGTCTATAAGCCAACTCAAAAACTTGGCCAAATGATCAGAACTACCAAAGACAAAGTCGACCCACTCTCTCAACCCGGTATTTACAGGATACCTTGTGACTGCGGTAAAGTCTACATTGGTACAACGAAGAGAAGTATCAATACGAGAATCAAGGAGCATGAACGATGCTGTCGACTCAATCAGACAGAAAAATCCGCACTAGCGGAACATGCTCTGACAGATGGACACAATATTGTTTTCTCAAAGGCAGAAGCTATTTCAAACATCAAAAGTTTCTATCCTAGGATGAACATGGAAGCCATTGAGATATATAAACATAAGAACAATATGAACAGAAGGGAAGAAATTCCTTTAGTACATAGCGCATGGTTGCCGGTGTTGGAAAAGACTAAAATCAAGCCAATACGAAGTGGAAGCGATGGACCAATCAACATCGCGCGCGTAAACCCACTACCTTCTCCCGCCAATGATCAGGGTATAAGTGGGGCCAACGGATCGAATCCAGCATCACTTTCGGAAATTCAACGGTCGAGTTACAATCTAAGACCAAGAATCCTCTGAAGATGCCTACCGCAGTTGTGGGCGAAACGTTAGGTGAAATAATTCCTAATAGACCACGGCCAATAAGCCCGGAAGACTCTCTCAATGTCAAAAATAGGTAAAGTTTATTAAGGGTTCCCTATTTCCAAAATGTACCATTTTCGACATATTCAGGAAAAACTGTTAGAGTGTCAAAGTTTTAATTCCAAAAAAGGCAAAAATTAGATTTTTTCTAATGGAAACCGTATTTTTTTCCCTTCCATTTGTGAGGAAGAAATAAGTACAGTCTTTCAAGGGTTTCTTATATCTAAAATGCACCATTTTCGAGATATTCAGAAATAACTGTTAGCAACGAGCATATTATAATATGTGAGGTATCAATTATGATCTATGTTGACCCTTTCATAAGAATTTATATGACTTTATTGAAAATAATCCAGCATTGTTCCAGCTGAAAAATTTATCGTGCAATGTATCGGCAGAATTCTGTTCCAGAATGAATAAGGAAATCCACCAACCAGGAAATATTGAGAAGGTGCGAAAAATGTTTGGAAGTAAGTAAACGAAATTTTCAAAATGTGGTATGATTCAATTTTCTATTCTGATATATCTGAATAAGAGGTCGGGATGACTCGTTTTATTAGTTTTGCATTACAATTCAAGCGAGATGTATGTATGTCATTTTTTTCCGAAAAATAACTCGTTATTTTCATTATGAGCAGTAAAAACTGTTGGTCGTTTACTTTGAACAATGAAATTACTTTTGAGGAATATCAACAACAGAAGAATGGAAAAATATTCAGAATAAAGTCAAAGATTTTTATAAAAGGGCGAACATAGATCATATTATATTTTGCTGAATATCTCGAAAATGGTACATTTTAGATATAGGGAACTTTGAATAGACTCCACTTATTTTCACTCCACAAATTTATATGTGAGTGAAAAAAATACGGTTTCCATTTGAAAAAAACGAGTTTTTGATTTTTTTTCAATTCCAACTTTGACACTCACCATGGTGCTCTACCCTTTCTAGACGTCTTGGTTACTAGAAAGCCTAATGGGAAGCTAGGACACAGGGTTTATAAAAAACCAACTCACACTGACAGGTATCTACACAAGCAGTCCAATCATCACCTTCAACAGAAACGAGGAGTTATAAAAATACTCGTAGGCAGAGCCCGACGACTGTGCGAGCCGGAATTTCTGGAGGATGAACTTAAACATCTACAGCATGCATGAATGTAAAGAATCGTTAGTGATATGTATACACGAATCGAATGAAAAAAAACAAACTTACTTAATGCAGGCCAATTTCACCAATCAACAACTTAGCCAAAATATTCGAGAAGTGCTTGAAGTCTCGAATTATACAGTTTCTTGAAAATTTCAATGTCCTAAGCTCAAACCAATTCGGTTTCAGAGAGGGAAAATCCACTCAGGATGCAATTGAACAACTTCATTCACTACTTGTTGAGTGTATGAACGATGATAAGAAGTGTATGACGGTATTTCTCGATTTGGCAAAGGCTTTTGTGTCGCATGAGATGTTATTTGACAGACTTGAGGCGGTGGGTATTAAAGGTTGTTGTCTGATGTTGCTCAAGAACTATTTAAAACATAGGGTACAGAGGGTTTCGTTGAATGGAAAACTGAGTGAAAAAAGAACTTTTAATATGGGCATACCGCAGAGAACTGTCTTGGGTCCGCTTTTATTCCTCATATATGTCAATCAATTACTTTTGCTGAAGATACCAAACGGAGAAATTTTTTCTTATGCCGATGATACTATGTTGATTTTTGTGGGGAATACATGCGATGCAGTGTATAAAGATACCGAACGGGGTATGAGGGTTGTGAATGCCTGGCTGGCGGAGAGCCAGCCTGCTAAGTCTCAATACAAGTAAATCTAACTTCATCACGTTTTCGTTGATGAGGAATGCGCAGCCTAGTTTCTCTACACTTTCAGTACATAGAACAGACTGTGAAGACTCGAGTTGCTCGTGTCCGGAAATGATTAGGGTGGGCCAGCACAAGATATTTAGGTGTTTATATAGACCAACATATGAGATGGGAAGTACATGTAGTGTATTTAAAGACACGCCTCAAAAATATTGCATACATTTTCTACAAGCTGCGTGAAGTAACATCTATCCCCTTCATGCTGAAAGTTTACGATTCGCTAGTAGAATCCTTGCTGAGATATGCCATAGTTGTATGGGGAGGCCTCTTCGATACTGTGTTGGAAGGTTTGCAAATAATCCAAAAATATATTTTTAAAATCATTTTCAGTGTCAGAAAAACACATAGCACCGAATTATTATCTGAAAAATGCAACAGACTTAATTTAAGACAAATTTATATTTCGGAATGCTTGATGCATCAGATCAATAATGGTAAAAATCTCATTGAACCTGGTTTTTCCACGAGATATTGCTATGAACAAAACTTACATGTGCCATTCAGTCTCAAGACCCATTTACAGCGAAGTTTTCAATATCTTGGACCAAAATTCTATTATATATATCCCCCTTCATTGAGATATGTAAACACAAAAGACCAGGATAGTATGAATAGCATATTTCAATACGTAAAAGAACATTCTCAAAAATTTTTGCGTGTTATGTCATGAATAGTGTACTTGTTTTCTTCCTTTCCATCCTGCGTTCTTATGCGAGCGGATCGTTTAATTGTAAATACTTAGTTCGTTTGCAGTGGGGATTATCCGATAACTGAGAGATACTGTGTAACATACAAGCTTCAAATTTAGGTTATACAGTGTAACAAAATCAAATGTATGATTAATTGTACGTATAATTCCGAATAAATATCATTATTATTGTGAAACCCGAATGTTGTTAATCGATTTGTTAAATTTGACAGCGCCATTTGCTAATCATGTAATTGACGTATCTTTGTATTTCACTGATCCCTCATTATTCATCCTTATAATATATATATATATATATATATATATATATATATATATATATATGTACAGGGTGATTCATTCATCTTGGTAACCCCAATTTTCTCGAAAACGCCCGAATATTTTTTCATTCTGTGAATGGCGTTTTGAACAAGTCAATGTCGACTTGAGATGCGCATAAAAATTTGCGGAATAAATAAAGACGCCAGGCGTCGCGGCGCTATCAAAAATTTTTTTTCCAGGGACATACCATTTTTATCATGTCATTCGAAAGATAATTTCATTTTGAACTTTTTTTTCGAATACAATTTTTGTCCATTTCTTACCGTCAGCGATCTACAGCGTGTTTTATGTTGATTCTATTCCATTTATTTTTTTCTGTATTGTGGTAGTATGGCTTGATTTGGAGACATAGATATGATTTTATGCCTTGAATTCAAGGAGGCAAGTTTTCTAAACAGTCTGCCTCTTTAAATAAGATCAAATATGTGGATACAGCAAGATAGGGCTCCATGTCACAACGCTGCCATTGTGAAGAGATATTGAGATTAAGAATTCGAAAATGAATGTAACCTTATATTTTGTCCAAAGTGACTTATGATGAAATAGGGAGATGATTTAACTTGTGTATGGATCATAATGGCTAGATGACCTAAATTTGAGTATGTTCCGTAAAATGACGGAGGCTCTGTAACTATTTTTCTATTATTTTATTCATTAAATATTACATCTTATAATAATAAACATGTTTTCTCTATTTCAGTATCGTAATGAGTTCATTACAGTCCTGAAAGTAGTGTTGTAATGAAACTCATTACAGCATTGTTTTCAGTTATATTTTTCGTTTTGTGGTTGTCAGTACTGACCTCCGATCCACTCAATTTTCGAATCAAATCAATTCAAATTCCGCAATCTGTCAAATTTTGTTAGTGACACCAACTGCCAAGATACAATACAAAAGTCACTAATCTGAATTTTTATTTGAATTTCGAGAGTTTTCCACAAAACTTGACTGAAATAGAGAAAATATCGTCTAATACTCGTTGCAGAAGGCAATTCCAACACTCATGCTTTCGAAAACTCGCTCCTTCGTCGCTCGTTTTCGAATTTCGCATTCGTGTTGGAATAGGAGCTCATTCTGCAACTTGTTTTAGAATATACTATTTTTAATAACAAACGAAAAATTTCGAATCATATGTTCTATGTACCGGCCATTATGATCCATACATAAGTTATTTTATCACTTTGGTCAAAATATAAGGGTCCACTTGGGCATATGCGTTTCTTATCTTCAATTTTAAATAGTCCAAGTTATTAGAATCAGTTTGGTATACCATATATTCAAGGGGAACCCTCAGAAAGTAATCCATGAACGTTAGGTCTGGCGATATCTGATGGGTCCATTGGTTTCAATCCATTTTTTTTCGAATTCTTGATCTAAATATCTCTTGAGAATGGCAGCGTGGTGGCATGAAGCCCCATCTTGCTGTAGCCACATATTTCATCTTATTTGAAGGAGCACATTGACCAGAAAACTAGCCTTCTTGAATTCGAGTCACAAAATCACATCTATGTCTCTAAATAAAGGCATACTACCACAATACAGAAAAAAATAAATGGAATAGAATCAATATAAAACACGCTGCAGATCGCTAACGGTTAGAAATCGATAAAAATTGTATTCGAAAAAAAAATTTGCAATGAAATTATCTTTCGAATGACATGATAAAAAAGGTATGTCCCTGGAGAAAAAATTTTTGATAGCGCCGCGACGCCCGGCGTCTCCATTTATTCCGCAGATTTTTATGCGCATCTCAAGTCGACATTGACGTGTTCAAAACGCCATTCACAAAATGAAAAAATATTCGGACGTTTTCGAGAAAATTGGGGTTACCAAGATAAATGAATCACCCTGTATATGTATATATACAGTGAAACCTCTCTTGGCGGACACTTCCCATAAACGGACGCTCCCCACAAACGGACAATTTCTCTGGGACGGAGAAATTCGGGACAATTTTCTTGTTATACGAATTCTCATGAGCGAATACCTCTATCGGACGGACGCGGACACTATAATTTTCCCAGCGGTGACGAAAAACCTCCAAGTAACGGACGCGGAATTCTGGAGAGCGGCCAAAAATCAATATGTAGATACCCACCAGAGTCCTCTATGGTACCCACTTGAGGAGATCAACCTCACCCAACCGCGTAAACCCAAGGCATAATCAAAAATGTGAAATTTTTCTACCGAGACTCGATTCTGAAACATGTTCTATCAAAAATGGATAGTGCTTCATCAGCTTCAGAATTATCAAAATCAATAAATATTCTGGAAGCACTGTACAGGGTGATTCATTTATCTTGGTAACCCCAATTTTCTCGAAAACGTCCGAATATTTTTTCATTCTGTGAATGGCGTTTTGAACACGTCAATGTCGACTTGGGATGCGCATAAAAATCTGCGGAATAAATGAAGACGCCAGGCGTCGCGGCGTTATCAAAAATTTTTTCTCCAGGGACATACCTTTTTTATCATGTCATTCGAAAGATAATTTCATTGCGAATTTTATTTTCGAATACAATTTTTATCGATTTCTAACCGTTAGCGATCTGCAGCGTGTTTTATATTGATTCTATTCCATTTATTTTTTTCTGTATTGTGGTAGTATGCCTTTATTTAGAGACATAGATGTGATTTTGTGATTCGAATTCAAGAAGGCTAGTTTTCTGGTCAAAGTGCTCCTTCAAATAAGATGAAATATGTGGCTACAGCAAGATGGGGCTTCATGCCACCACGCTGCCATTCTCAAGAGATATTTAGATCAAGAATTCGGAAAAAAATGGATTGAAACCAATGGACCCATCAGATATCGACAGACCTAACGCTCATGGATTACTTTCTGAGGGTTCCCCTTGAATATATGGTATACCAAACTGATTCTAATAACTTGGACTATTTGAAATCGAAGATAAGAAACGCATGTGCCCAAGTGGACCCTTATATTTTGACCAAAGTGATGAAATAACTTATGTATGGATCATAAGGGCCAGTATATAGAACATATGATTCGGAATTTTTCGTTTGTTATAAAAAAAAATAATTATTATCATAAGATATAATATTTAATGAATAAAATAATAGAAAAATAGTTACAGAGCCTCCGTCATTTTACGGAACATACTCAAATTTAGGTCATCTAGCCATTATGATCCATACACAAGTTAAATCATCTCCCTATTTCATTATAAGTTACTTTGGACAAAATATAAGGTTACATTCATTTTCGAATTCTTAATCTCAATATCTCTTCACAATGGCAGCGTTGTGACATGGAGCCCTATCTTGCTGTATCCACATATTTGATCTTATTTAAAGAGGCAGATTGTTTAGAAAACTTGCCTCCTTGAATTCAAGGCATAAAATCATATCTATGTCTCCAAATCAAGCCATACTACCAAAATACAGAAAAAAATAAATGGAATAGAATCAACATAAAACACGCTGCAGATCGCTAACGGTTAGAAATCGATAAAAATTGTATTCGAAAAAAAAATTCGCAATGAAATTATCTTTCGAATGACATGATAAAAAAGGTATGTCCCTAGAGAAAAAATTTTTGATAGCGCCGCGACGCCTGGCGTCTTTATTTATTCCGCAGATTTTTATGCGCATCTCAAGTCGACATTGACTTGTTCAAAACGCCATTCACAGAATGAAAAAATATTCGGGCGTTTTCGAGAAAATTGGGGTTACCAAGATAAATGAATCACCCTGTACTTCATTAAAAGAGCTTGGGATAAAGTTTCTCAGCGAACTATCCAAAATCGTTTTACTAAAGCAGGATTAAAAAAAATGGATCTTCTTCGAATATCTCTGAGGAGGCATATGACGAAGAGGACACCGTACCCTTGTCAGTACTAGCTACTTTCTTCAAAATCTGTTAAGAATTATGCAACACAGTGGATGATGAAGAATTTGTTAATTTGGACGAAGAAATTACCACTGAAGATTATTCCAATTATGTCAATGAAAATGAAGAGAAAGATGACGAAGAGCAAATTGAACAGGAGAGCGACATTGAAGGTAGCATTATTTCTGAAAGCACCAAAATAAAATCTAATACCGAAGCACCTAAATTGATTAGCGAATTGAAAATATTTGCCCAAGAATATTTCGTGGCTTTTCGACTGGTTAAAAATCTGGAGACCCACTTTCAAACACGTCTACTCACTGAAAGAGAAAAAAAATGACACAACCTAAGATTACTGATTTTTTCTGAATACAATTTCTAATGTAAACTATTTCTGTAACAGCTTCATATTTTGCAAATCAATTTTTTTTATAAATTTATACAAATATTTCATCAAATATTTCGTTTCATTTCTCTTTGTATTTATTTTGAACCTTCCCACAAGCGTACACCCCCCACGTCCGGACAAAGAAGCTGGAACCAACGGTGTCCGCTCTTGGGAGATTTCACTGTATATATATAATATAATGTTTCGTGGGATAGCAACACTAAGTAGGTGGTGAATCAAGAAAACTCTTTTTTAGTACTTTCACTCGAGCTTTCGGAATGCTTTATTCCATCTTCAGGAGCTACAAAGAAATGAAAAAAGGGGGATGAGCTAACAATCACAAAAAGGTAAAATATCAACAAGTTCTTTTTACCTTGGTCTAAACTGAGATTAAAATCATGATAACATACATTGGAACAAAATTTGGGGCACACATTTACATTATTGAATTGAAATTTTGAAAAACGTCAAATACATCAAATTTGATTTAAGTTGAAAAACATAGAATAACTATTAATCATAAGATTAAAGGAGAATTCTTTGAGTATTTTCAGTGACAATTCTTGTATGAGTAGGTTGATGTTCATATTTGGAAATTCCATCTTGCTTGATCAAATAGGAATATACAATACTAAGATTTTTTATGTCGGTTCTATCATTGAAAAAGAATTGATGTTGTTGTATCCGTATCATCTCAAGGATTTCTCTCTTTTCCAATGAAGACTCAACATCAAGAATTTCTGGATTACTAAAATCCATATTATGACCTGTCTCTTGTACATGTCTGGCTAGAGCACATGCCTTTTTGTTCTTACGAATATCACTTCTATGTGATGTGATTCTTCCTTTAAGAGATCTCTTGGTTTGTCCAATGTACAGACCTTCACAATCAAGACAATTAATCTTGTATACAACATTGGACCTCTGAAGCATAGGTGTGTGGTCTTTCAATCTTGAATGTAGTTTTCGGATCGTCATTATGTTCCTTCTAGACAAGATTATCTTATTTTCATCACAATAAGGACGTAATATTTTCATAATTCGACAGGTAATATTTGGAATGTTGATTATGGATTTGAAATTATAAAGTGTATTAGATGGTAAAGTTCCTGTTGGAGTTGTCACTTGAGGATTACCCATCTGTTCTCTCTTTAAGATTTTTTTAACTAGAGGTGGAGGATAACCATTTTTAACAAAAATATCTTCTAGAATTCTAATATTATTATCATGAAAGTTTGGGTGAGATATCTTAAGTACTCTGTCTTTTAACTGATTGATGATCTTAATTTTCATATTATAACTATGAAAGGATAGATAGTTAATGTATCTATTTGAACTCATTGGTTTAATATACCAATCAGTTGTCAGTATTTGGTTATGACTTCTGATTATTCTCATATCAAGAAAAGGTAATGAATGAGTTGATGGTTCTTCATGCTCTAGAGTGAAATTTATGTTTGGATCTTCTTCATTAAAGATGTGTAAAACTTCATCATGCATATTTGCAGGGATAGCACAAACAATATCATCAACAAATTTCTTTAAAAATGGAAAATGAAAATGTAACTTTCGAACACAGTTTTCTAAAATATCATCCATGACGTATTGAGCAATTATAGGGGAAATATTAGCTGCCATTGCTATCCCACGAAACATTATATTATTATTACTTTTCAACACCGAATTATCTCACAATATATATATATATATATATATATATATATATATATATATATATATATATATATATATATATTTATAATTCACACTAAAAGTGGAAACTTCTTTTACGACAGCCCGGGATTTTTAATCCAAGAGATGGCGTAGTAGTCACCGGGGGAAAACCACTTGTCTGATTATAGCCACCGTTCCCAGCACGACAGCCTTCTGCATCCATGTGAGGGTGTCATTAGGTAGCTGGAGCTCGGCCAGGTGCTTCACAGTGTTGACATGTACGAGGCCATTGGAGCTAATTATGAGTGGGTATATTTCAATTCTCTTAAGTTCCCAAAAAATTTTTAATTCTCTACTCAATTCTGTATAGTTGTTAATTCTGGTTGTGTATGTTTGAGCGATGTTATGGTCAAGGGGCACCGCGAAATCTATTATCACTGCACGCCGCTCCTGCTTGAACCACAGAACCATGTCAGGACGGTTGTGCTCCAATGGTCTGTCCGCAAGGAAGGGGAAGTCCCAGTATATTTTTGCCAGGTTGTTTTCGGCCAGTCCTACCAGCGTGTACTTATGGTGGGGCACGAATTTGTCGGATATTCCCCACTTCAGGGTGAGCATCTGATGGGCTACTTTTCCCATATTGTTGTGCCTTTCCAAATATCTCGTAGGCGCAAGAAGAGAACAGCCACCCGACAGGTGTTGGACAGTTTCCTCGCATCCATTGCAGATTCTGCATTTAGTGTTCTCGACCTGTTGTTTCATTATGAACTTCGAGTAGTTTCTGGTTGGTATCATCTGATCCTGGATGGCCAACATGGCTCCCTCAGTCTCAGGGAAGAGGTATCCAGCAGTCAGGTAGATATTGGATTTTGTTTTATCCACCTCAGGATGGTTCATGCTGGCGTGGAATCTTCCATGCAGCTCCTTACTGCGCCACTTCTCTCTGAGAGTATCCAGCTGGGCAGATTCTTCTTCAGGTTCTTACGGTTCGGATAAGTTGAGAGCCGTGTAGTTTTTATTACATGCCCTCAAACACTGATGCACGGGTAAGTTACTCGCAAGAAAGTACTGCTTTAGAGTTCTGATTTCATTTCTGTTCGCAGCTTCCAGGTTTGTCAGTCCTCGGCCACCCTCAGCCCTGGGCAAATAGAGCCTGTCGATTGCCGAATTTGAGTGCAGCACACCGTGCCTGGTGAAGGAAGTTCGGACCCACCGATCCAGACCCTTCACGTCTGTCGCCGACCAGGAAAGTATTTCAGATGTGTAGGTGAATACCGGCACCGCCCACGCATTGATGGCTGTTATTTTATTTTTTGCGACGAGTTGTGTTCTGAGGATGTTATTGACGCGCCTTGTGAATTCGTTCTTGGATATCTCTTTGCTGTATATATATATATATATATATATATATATATATATATATGAAGAAAATCGTTGCTGAATTGTGAATATGAATTGATTTTTATATGTTTCTTACCATGTGATGTTATGTCTATTCATTTTAGTTCTCCTGAGGAAGAGACAATAAAGTCTCGAAAGCTTGAGAAAGAAAAAAGAGTTTTATTTATCATCTGCTGCCAACCAACTATGAAAATCAATTCATATATTATTACGCAGTAGCTAGGTAGACGTCCACAGGAAGTAATAGGATACTTCTCTGTATCAGCAATTTCTAGTTAAGAGTTCACTTCGCAACAGGCATTGTGAAATATTGTCATTGTTATTTAGACCTGCATACAATAAACTTGCTTTCAAGAATTCTCTCGTTTTTTTAAAAAAGTGATTCAAGAGTGGAAAATAATAATTGGCGACGAGGATGGGATGTTGCTAGTGGATTTCCTGAAATCAGTGCCAGTGCGACGTTAACTTCTATCCAAAGAAAAACCGAGTACATACTGTAGGAAAACACGTGAAATTCTTTTCTTTGAGTAACATCCAAAGAACGAACAAGAATCGCAAGTACGACGTTAAGTCCTAAGGAAACACCGAGTACCAGATTCAACACAAGTGCGCAGTGACGACCGGTGAAGAAGAGTTGCTGAATCCCGGACCAGAAAAGAGGCGGCGGACCAACCCTGACTGGAGCGACACAGCACAGCACCCCTCAAGGATCACCCTGTGGAGTTTGGAGTTAGCATCCCAAGCACCAGGTTTAAAACGAAAGTGGGAAACAAAAGTAAGTGGAGCATCTTATAACAATCCCAGTTCTTCCTATCCCTGGACCAAAAGATAGAGAAAAAATATTTTTATTGATACTTGAAATTTGAGAAAACCAAAAATAGATTTATTAATAAATAAGTTTGAAAGCTTAAAGCTAGATTTAACAGAAACAGAAAATAAAATGCCGAACCAAGATACAGTAATCATAGATTTAAATACCGTAAAATATTTCGGGGAACTACTCCCTAAATTTAATGGAAATTCTAATGAATTGCAAACTTTCTTATTAGAAGTTGATACTTTCATGAACCAATTTGGAAACACGACAAATATATTGATAAATCAATATTGCTTCGCTACAGTGAAATCAAAGTTGATAGATCACGCAAAAACTGTAATTTATTCAGGACCTAGCTGTAATAATTGGCCTGAATTAAAACAATTATTAAATAGTAAGTTTGGTTTCAAGATAAATTTCGATTTTTGAAACATAGATGAATTCAAAATAGTAATCATCGAAATGAATACCATTTTCAATTCCCAGGCTCAGAGATCTTTTATCATGAGGTTGGAGAAATGATATTAGATTTTGTCACTGAGATGAGAGATATACCGGTTTCGGCCTTGTTGAGCCTCATCAGTATCCCGCACATTTTCAGGACAAAATCTTCATAAAAAACTTCAGAATTTATAGCAATTGGTTGTGAAGTAATGAGTAAAATATTACAAAGTACTAAGGTGGTGACATCCAATTGCGTCAAAATAAAGTTTCACATCTCCAATCAAATGCAAAAAAAGAAATCTGTACTTCCTCTTTCACTGGATGAGATTTTAGCAGTGGCTCTATTCAGGGCCCGCTTGCTAGTTTCTCAAAGTGATGGAAACGCCCAATTCTTTTGTGACTGTGAAGCCTGATGTTTTTAAGAAAAAAAAATTCTTTGCCTTTACGAAGGCACATCGAGAACATTTTTGAAACATAGATGAATTCAAAATAGTAATCATCGAAATGAATACCATTTTCAATTCCCAGGCTCAGAGATCTTTTATCATGAGGTTCTCGATGTGCCTTCGTAAAGGCAAAGAATTTTCTTTTTCTTATAAATTTCGATGTTTTACAAAGTGAATATCAGTACATGAGGAAACGTCCAAAAGAATCGTTATCCGAATTCATTGATAGAGTTAGACAAACGAAACTTCAATATGATTACTAAATACAACTTATAGGCCTCAATCCTACCGAACTGAAAGTTTATAGAGATTTATCCGAAAAAATAGGAAACACAGTTTTATATAATAATGTAGACGAAAATTCTAGGAATCTTTTAGACTTACAACCCAAACCCTTCGATGAAACTTGTAAATTATTAGAAAATCGGGAAATCAAAAGACAGCAATTATATTTGCAACCTTTCCCTAGATTAACACATACAGTTTCGAACATCCTTCCACACGAAAACGTTCGACAGGAAATTCCTTCTACAAGTCGAGAAAATAATTTTCCATCACAACCTGTTGAATTAAAATTTAATCCCAAGAGACACGAATCAAAAATTCTTACAAACAGACAAGTATTCGGAACACAAGTAGATGTTTTTAAACCAAGACCTAATACGCAAAACAATTATCCAAAACCAGAACCAATGTCCGTCAGAACTAGGAATTATCCTATCAAAAGACCAGCTAGTACTCAAATTCGACAAGAACCGCCAAATAATCGACAATTCTTCAGAAAAACCGGTCCTACAGATTTTTACGCAGAAGAATTAACCAATACGGAAGAAATTCAAGACAACATTGAATCAAATGAAGAAATGGAATATTATTATGAGGAAGATATAGAAAATGAAAATTCTGAAATAAATGAGGAAGATGAAAATTTTCGAGAGGTCCCTCTGAAAAATTACAAGACCTGAACTTTAACATGCAACATCTAGCTTCTCTTCCCTATTTGAAATCAGATGACCCTCCTGTTAAATTATTAATAGATAGCGGAAGTTCTATGTGCATCATAGATCCGGCAGTAGCATTCAATTTATTTCCCCAAAATATTTATGAAGAACGGACAGATTTCAAGACAGCCATAGGTAAAGATTTTAGCAGATATAAAGTAGAATTCCCTCTCACATCGTTCGGATTTAATAGTACTTACCCATTTGTAATTTATAAATTTCATACCCAATACGATGGCGTCATAGGCGCAAATTTGTTGAAAGATTTGGAGCTCAATTTCGATTGGCAAAATAATGAATTAGGAAACGACGTGAAAACACAAAAATTTTATTTCCAACAAACTCATTCCAACGAGAAACTTCCTGTCAAACTAGATCATCTTGATCAAAACCTCAAAAATCAACTCATCAAAATTTTACAAAGTAATAAAGAGGCTTTGCAATTACCAGATCAGCCCTTAAATTTCACAAATAAAATTAAACATCATATTAGAACAATCGACGATAACCCCGTTTATGTCAGACGCTACCGATATCCGGAGGTCCACAGACAAGAAGTGAAGAATCAGGTGAAAGATTTATTGAATAAAAATATAATAAGACCCAGTAATTCTCCGTGGTCTTTCCCAATAGTAATGGTTCCAAAAAAATTAGATCAATCAGGAAAACAAAAGTGGCGTATGGCCATTGACTACCGAAAATTAAACGAAAAAACAATCGATGATAAATTTCCTATACCTAACATTGATGATTTATTAGATCGATTAAAGGACGCGAAATATTTCAGTGCTTTAGATTTAGCAAGCGGTTTCCATCAGATAGAATTAGACCGAGATTCAATAGAGAAGACTGCATTCGCTACGGATGAAGGTCATTTCGAATTTCTCAGAATGCCGTTCGGACTGAAAAATGCGCCGTCAACTTTCCAACGAGTAATGAACCAAATTCTCAGACCTGTACTTGATAAAATCTGTGTAGTGTACATCGACGATATTTTAATTTTTTCCAACTCACCCGAAAAACATCTCGCTGACATTCAAACTGTTTTACAATTATTGAAGAAAGAAAACTTGAAGATACAGTTAGATAAATCTTATTTCTTCAAGAAAGATTTAGTATTTTCAGGATATAAGATCTCAGAAAAAGGAATAGAACCGAATCCAGAAAAAATCGAGGTAATCAAAAATTCACGCATTCGTTTAAAAGAATTGAACATAAACGAAGATTCAGAAGATGATTTACAATCTGTCATACCACAAATTTCTCACGAAGAGTTAGAATTGACACAAAAGGAACTCGAAGATTTAACCCAATCATGCATGCAAGACCCAGAAGTAGAATCAACCGTCCATAGTAACATAGAAAACCCGATACTAGAAATTCCATATTCAGAACGTACCCTGAACACTAGTTTAAATCAAATTGTTTTCCAAAACGGTAAAACTTACAAAGTAGAAAGATTGAAATTGCATAAAAATAGTCGTTTAAGATTGATTGTTACAATCAACGATCCGCAAGATTTTACAAAGTTTTTCAAGGAATATATCAAGCCGAAATGTCAATACGGAATTCTTTTCAAACAAAAAAAATTAGAATCACCTTTCATTCAACTAGCTCAAAACTTATTCAAGGCAAAAGCATTCTCATTCAAAATTCATAATTTGCTCGTAGAGGATGTGGAATCGACTGAAGAACAACAAGAGAAAATCAAACTTTTTCACGAAACAAAAACCAAACATAGAGGTTTTCACGAAAACATAGAGAGTTTAAAGCAAAGATTCTATTGGCCCAAAATGGACAAAGATGTCCAAGCATACATAAATTCATGCGAAATATGTCAAACACAAAAATATGAAAGACAACCGAATAAATTGATTTTCAAAAGTAATCCAATTGGCGATAAACCCTTCTCACATTTATACGTAGATACAATTGTTATGAAAAGAACGCCATGCTTAACGATCATAGATTCTTTTTTCGACATGGTCAATGTTATATTTTGAAAAGCAAAACGGCAATAGATATTGCAAATCAGCTTACTCAATATTTTTCTAATCATGGAATTCCCGAAAAAATAACTTTTGATAATGGTACAGAATTCAAGAATCAGATAATTCAAGACTTAGGAGAAACCCATAGAATTTCTATTCATTACATAACGAACTATAATCCTAGTTCCATTCAACTTTAATAGAACAAATAAGAGTAATAGAGGACAAAAACATTTCTTTAGGAGAAAAATTGAATAGAGCTCTCCTGAGCTATAATAATTCCATACATTCCTCAACCTCATTCACACCTTTACAAATCATTAAATCGGACATGAATTATAGTGACCCAGTCGAACGTACAACTCAAGAGAAAATATCAAATTACATGCAACAATATCGCGAAAATATGGAGGAATTTGCAGAATATCTAGGCTCACGGCGAAAGAAACAAGAAGCCAAGCTCGAAAAAACGAATCAAAATAGAGATATCGATAAAGAGTTAGATGAATCAAAATCAGCTTATTTGGCAATCCCTAAAGGAGCTAAACTAAATCCAAAATTCGAGAAAACCAAAATCAAAATAATCGATAACGTAATAATCAAGAACCCCGATAACGAGAAAGTCTATCATAAGAGTAAAATAAAACAGAGGAAATAATATACTCTTCATTTCTCTTCCAGGAAAATGAGACCCGATCTTCATATTCCAATACTAACTACCTTTTTCATTCACTCTTCTTTTCAATTGAAATATACTGAAATCAAACATAACATTCTTCCATTTTATGTAGGCAAAACATATGTAAGTCAATCGAAGCATATATTGATGTATCATTATAATCTGACCAACTTCAAGGAAATAATGCAAGTTCATTCAGTTTTGATTGACCAAATAAACGCCGTCAGTTCGACCATAATGTTGAAAAACTATGTGGAAAACGTGAAGCACCAAATTCAGCAGAATTATATCGTTTCAGATAATCTGGCATATACCAGAAGTAAGAGAGGTTTGATAAATGTAGGTGGACATGTAGCAAAAGTCTTATTTGGTACTTTAGATAGTGAAGATGAATCGTTATATTCAAACTACTTTCAGGCTATTCAGAAAGACATGCAAACATTGAAAACGAGTCAGAATAGAGTAATAAATATTATCAGAACCATGACAGTCAAATATGCGAATGTAACGAATCAGATGCTTAGAAATTACAAGCAATATCGTTTAGTACAAAATGATATAAATCGAATGATTCTCATACAATTCGAACAACTCATGATTAACAGAATATTGAACGAAATTAATACAGCGGTTACCTTTGCCAGGTTACATGTTCTACATGAAAGCATTCTTCCTTTGAAGACATTCCAAAAGTTCGTAGAATCGATGAATTTCATGAATCATTTGAAACATTTGAAAGATTTCTTCTCTATCTGTTACACCTCTGTAAAATTTCATAATGAAAATGTAATTTTCATCATTGAAATACCTATCACTTCTCCAAATCCGTTTGATACCTACCACCTTCACTATATCCCTTACAAAAATGTTACCCTCATCGAAAAGTCTCCATATCTGCTTACGGAAAAAGAAGATGCCCGAAGGTCCATTCCACAAGAATGCCCAAAAGTTGAAGACTGGTGGATTTGTCCACAAAATGCCTTGAGACCAGTTCCTGTCTGTATGGAAAAACTCATTTCCCACAAGTACGAGGACTGTCCGAGAAGAATCACCCAGACCAGTGACGATCTTCTGATGTTATCATTAGGAAAATTTCTATCGGTGAACAATGTGAACATAAGTGAAATGTGCAGTGAACATACCGAATATTATAAACTGAAAGGGATTTATTACATTGAAACGCCCTGTAATATTACCAATAGTTTTAAGTATTTTTACAATGAAAAAATTTCAACCATATTTTATCATGTAGTTCTGCCCAATATGGACAAAGGAATAATTGATAATTTAACAATACCAAATTTAATGATAGATAATGTTACTACCAATGAATTGATTTTTAATTGGAAGATTCATCCGAATCACATTTCATCCATTTATTTCGTAGTAACCATAATACTTATTATCGGTGTAATAATAACGTTATATAGAATTTTTATTATAAGATTTTCCAGAATTGTGGAAAAATATAAAAATAATTCAGCCACTAACGCTGAACTATATATATATATATATATATATATATATATATATATATATATATATATATATATATATATATATATATACCACCAGGATTATTCGAAGATTCTTACTGAACGAATGAAAATGTCTTGTTCTTGAGGAACCGGCATCATCATGGCCAAGCCCTGAAAGGTGAAGAAAAAAAAAATATATATATATATATATATATATATATATATATATATATATATATTGGAAATACGATTGTTTGCCGGAGAAAACAGGGGAAATGGTTATTTTGTGTTCTTGGCAATTATTGGTTGGGCAATTATCAACAATCAATTGTCTCTACATCTTTATTTCGAACCTTTAGTGGTTCTTCTTCAGGATGCTAAAATATAATGAATGTGGTAATACATAAAATTGAGCTGTTCTTAATTACTTACGTCTGACGAGATTATTGTTTAAATTAACAAAGAGAGCATCGGAACAAATATCTTACATTCGATTGATTCTTACGAAGAAAATTGTTGACAATATGATGTGTCAAGTTGTTATGACGGATAAAGATAGTTGTTGGTTGATATCACAGAGCATGGTAAAAACATAGAAAATAAACATTTAAGTAACAACATCGACAACGTGATCATCAGTAGGATGTCGGTCCAAGGATAGCAGGTAACTATATATTGCACTTAGGTTTTTGAGGTCAGTCTTCTTGTTGATATTGTTTTCATTTTCGCTGATATAACACATTTCTAGAAATGTTCTTTTGTTGTAGTTTGAGCTAGTACACAATATTTTGGTATCATCGAATTTAAATGTGTGGTCCAGTGATGATGAGTGGTTTGCCAATGCGCATCTGTCGGGTCGTAGTCTAGTATCACTTTTATGGACTGCAATACGTCTTTTTAGGCATTGCGAAGTTTGGCCAATGTATACGGAATTACAGTTCCCACATGGGATGCGATACACCACGTCTGACCTGGACATAATGTGGATTTTGTCCTTTACATTGGTAAAAATATTTCTTACTGTCAGTGGGTTGTATTTTGCGATCTTTATGTTATCAATCCCCCTTAGGATATTGACCAATTTATTCGTTAAAGATGGAATGAGGGGTAGGGATACATATTTAAAGAGTTCGTTTTGGGCTGTTGTTACATCTCCTTGTATTGGTGATCTTGTCTCAGTCTGGTCAAAGGGCAGAGCACGTAGAAATCTCTCCAAAAATATTCTAGGGTAACCGTTGTCTTCGAAGATGTTAAGTAGTCTTTCTTGTGCAGACTTCATGAAATCGGGGTTGCAGATGTTATTAATCCGTTTGAACATTCCTTTGATGAGGTTAGTTTTCGTGGCCCAAGAATGATTGGATTTGTGATGGATGTACCGTCCCGAAGAGGTCGGTTTCTGGTACCAATCGAGTTTGATTATATTATCTGCACATCTCACAACTCTTGTGTCAAGAAATGGAACTCCATTATTTGTTTCTTCTTCGACCGTGAATTTGATGTGTGGATCGAAATTGTTAAAAATTGTTAAAGTTACTGAGGTCATGTCTTCAGGAATGGCGAGAAGGAGGTCGTCGACGTATTGATAAATTATTGGAGTATGGAAGGGTAGTGATGGGATGCAGTGATTCAAAAGTGTTGTCATTACAAGTTGGGCCAGGATGGAACTGATTTCATTACCCATTGCACAGCCGAAGATCTGGGAAAAGAAGGATCCCCTGAATGTAAAATAGCTGGAGTCAAATAAAAATTTTATGATGGATACAAATAAGGACATTTCTTTGTTCGTAATCTGGTGTATTCTGTTCCATTCCGATTGAATAATTTTTATGACTAGATCCATTGAGATATTCGTGAATAAACTGACAGCGTCTAAAGAAATAAGTTTGTATCTTCGGGGCAATATGAGGTTATTTATTTGTCTACTAAATTGGAAAGAGTCCGCAATGGAATATCCGAAGAAATTAGAGAACGCTTCTGTCAGAATGCGTGTAATGAAGTGACTGAGTTCTACAGTGGCTGAACCAATGGTGTTGACAATGGGTCGTAGTGGGATCTCAGGTTTGTGGACTTTAGGAAGACCATATATTCTTGGTGGTACCGCTTTGTATGTCGTTAATTGTCTGGCCGTGGCAGCATCAATAATACCTATGTCTTTCAACTGTTTTATGATTTTGTTGTTATTGTTCTGGATTTCATTTGTGGGATCTTTTGCCAGTCGTTTATAAATTGATGAATCCTCTAAAAGTAGATTCATCTTATGTTCATATTGATCTGCGGAAAGTAGAACTGTAATATTGCCTTTGTCAGCGGGAATGACTATTAGATTATTTTGCGTTTTAATGTATTTTCTGGCCTTGGTAAAAAGGTGCTGTTCAAAGCTGTGGGATCTCTGATGAGTGTGTACATAATTGGTGATGGCATTGGTGCATTTAGCTCTTAAGATGTTCTGTGTAGAAATGGGAGCCAACCCGATTATGTTTTCTATGTCAGCTATAATATTTTTAACAGGTATATCTTTAATTGGTCGGGGAGCTATACCGAATTTAGGTCCTAAACTTAAGATGCTGCCACGGCCAGACAATTAACGACATACAAAGCGGTACCACCAAGAATATATGGTCTTCCTAAAGTCCACAAACCTGAGATCCCACTACGACCCATTGTCAACACCATTGGTTCAGCCACTGTAGAACTCAGTCACTTCATTACACGCATTCTGACAGAAGCGTTCTCTAATTTCTTCGGATATTCCATTGCGGACTCTTTCCAATTTAGTAGACAAATAAATAACCTCATATTGCCCCGAAGATACAAACTTATTTCTTTAGACGCTGTCAGTTTATTCACGAATATCTCAATGGATCTAGTCATAAAAATTATTCAATCGGAATGGAACAGAATACACCAGATTACGAACAAAGAAATGTCCTTATTTGTATCCATCATAAAATTTTTATTTGACTCCAGCTATTTTACATTCAGGGGATCCTTCTTTTCCCAGATCTTCGGCTGTGCAATGGGTAATGAAATCAGTTCCATCCTGGCCCAACTTGTAATGACAACACTTTTGAATCACTGCATCCCATCACTACCCTTCCATACTCCAATAATTTATCAATACGTCGACGACCTCCTTCTCGCCATTCCTGAAGACATGACCTCAGTAACTTTAACAATTTTTAACAATTTCGATCCACACATCAAATTCACGGTCGAAGAAGAAACAAATAATGGAGTTCCATTTCTTGACACAAGAGTTGTGAGATGTGCAGATAATATAATCAAACTCGATTGGTACCAGAAACCGACCTCTTCGGGACGGTACATCCAACACAAATCCAATCATTCTTGGGCCACGAAAACTAACCTCATCAAAGGAATGTTCAAACGGATTAATAACATCTGCCACCCCGATTTCATGAAGTCTGCACAAGAAAGACTACTTAACATCTTCGAAGACAACGGTTACCCTAGAATATTTTTGGAGAGATTTCTACGTGCTCTGCCCTTTGACCAGACTGAGACAAGATCACCAATACAAGGAGCCGTAACAACAGCCCAAAACGAACTCTTTAAATATGTATCCCTACCCCTCATTCCATCTTTAACGAATAAATTGGTGAATATCCTAAGGGGTATTGATAACATAAAGATCGCAAAATACAACCCACTGACAGAGAGAAATATTTTTACCAATGTAAAGGACAAAATCCACATTATGTCCAGGTCAGACGTGGTGTATCGCATCCCATGTGGGAACTGTAATTCCGTATACATTGGCCAAACTTCTCAATGCCTAAAAAAACGTATTGCAGTCCATAAAAGTGATACTAGACTACGACCCGACAGATGCGCATTGGCAAACCACTCATCATCACTGGACCACACATTTAAATTCGATGATACCAAAATATTGTGTACTAGCTCAAACTACAACAAAAGAACATTTCTAGAAATGTGTTATATCAGCGAAAATGAAAACAATATCAACAAGAAGACTGACCTCAAAAACCTAAGTGCAATATATAGTTACCTGCTATCCTTGGACCGACATCCTACTGATGATCAAGTTGTCGATGTTGTTACTTAAATGTTTATTTTCTATGTTTTTACCATGCTCTGTGATATCAACCAACAACTATCTTTATCCGTCATATCAACTTGACACATCATATTGTCAACAATTTTCTTCGTAAGAATCAATCGAAGGTAAGATATTTGTTCCGATGCTCTCTTTGTTAATTTAAACAATAATCTCGTCAGACGTAAGTAATTAAGAACAGCTCAATTTTATGTATTACCACATTCATTATATTTTAGCATCCTGAAGAAGAACCACTAAAGGTTCGAAATATAGATGTAAAGACAATTGATTGTTGATAATTGCCCAACCAATAATTGCCAAGAACCCAAAATAACCATTTCCCCTATATCTATATATATATATATATATATATATATATATATATATATATACGGTTCATTTCAGTTTCAGAGGGTTATGTCCAATAAATCTCATCCATGTATATATATATATATATATATATTTATATATATATATCCAACGAACAAACTGGCATCTTTTCCGAAACGGTATAGGCCTGCATCCTCGTGTATATTGGTGTATATTCAAGAAAGTTTGCACCGTACATTCCGACTTCCAGTTATATCCAGCGGATGGACTGACATCCGTATATTTTGATACAAGTAGGAAACATTTCGGCCTCTATATATTCCATTTTCAGGTAATCTGCCTTCCAGCAATGTTGCCAATTCGATGTAATTCTCATGTTCGTGATCGGAACTCATTCGAGATGTTTATTCATTTGATTTATCGAAATGCTGAAAGTAATTGTCACACTTGACTGAATAGTTTTTTATTTCGTTATCAATTGCGTAATTGGTAATTGTTTATCCATGCGATAATCATGTTTTTCGATTTGGATTTCGCCTACATCAATTCAGAATATACAAAAAATTTTAAACGCCTTATATCAGTAAGCCTGAATTTTGGATACTATTTGATTCAGAAATGGAGAAGTTTAGATTCAATTTGACAGACTTCTGGGTTTGACAACTATATATAAAATGCGATTTTCCGCCACCTTTCGTGGCATATCGAAGATGATCCTCAGAATAACATATTAATTAATAATAATAATAAAGGCCTTTATTTATGCATGCGATATTGCAAATGGAAAAAACACATACTTATTTTGAACAAGGCAGGATCCAGTGCACATTTAGTGCAACTGTTCAATCCTACCTTATCCATTGGAGACATCAAAACGTATAGAATTCCCACTGGCATAAGAACTGACAACCAAGATATCAAGAACATCAATTTATCCTATATAAAAAGTCATTCCCTTATTCGAATCGACTTTAATCTCTTCACATTTTACCGCGAAAAACTCTTCTCTGTTCATCGATAAAATAATTGAACAAAAATACCCTGAAATATTTCAATTTCCCTACACTTCTGACATCTAATGGCAAGTTATTGAAGCGATAAGCGATGAAGTACTGAAAAGAACGACTAAAAAATGCTGTTTTGTGCGTGGTGGAGTCAGGGTGTTTCAAAATTGTTTTTTTTTTCATCAAAATCGGTAGAATGATCACATTGAGTGATAGGTTTGGCAATCAGATTTTCTTGTTTTATTCAGTTTCAAGATCTAATGCAATGAAAAGGAAACGAACTAAAATACTGTTTTTAATCTGCACTTTCAAAGGTGCGACTAGCACTTGCCAAACTTGCCATCTTGGCAACTGCCAGATGACTTCTATGGTGATCGTGGTGGTACTATAGGAAATGATATCAAAGAAGCAGCTGCACCCAAATTCCCGTTTTTCGACGTTTCTAGCTCTCTTCTGAAGAGGTACATCTCAATGGTACCTAATTCATGTCAATCAATATTCATGTCAATCAATAATATCTATAACTTTAGCAGTATTAACTGATATTCATTATATCAAGAACAAAATTTTGCAGATTTTCGACGACGTTTAACTTGGAGTTTAGCGATCCTTTTACAATGTCCATTTCTCAATTTAAAAAACTGCTAGAACAAAGGCTATCACGATAAATATTTAAAGAAAAATTTTCATTTGGTACACTTTCATTTTGTAACTATTGTAAGATTAAATTTTTCATTTGATTGTATGATTTTTTCCACGTAATTTGTGAATACTTTTTTGGGTTGGAACCTGTTTTTATATTCCTATCTTTTATAAATAAAATGAAATGAAAAAAAAATTAAAATATCGGAGATGTTATAGTTTGATTATTCGAACCATCAGAACATCCGAAGGATGATGATAACACATGCACCATGGTACGTTTCAAATCAAACAATTCAAGAAGACTTGAAGGTACCATACGTGAAAGGTGTCATCAAGAAAAAAAGCGGGAATCACCACATGAAGCAGGAGAACTAAGTAAATATTTTACTTCACCCATTGACTGAAGTGCACAGCGATAGGGATAGGCGACTCAAACGAAAATGTCTAGCAGATCTGAAATAGATGTCAAAAAAAACTGCCACTGGGTAGGACCTCACAACGACACTTGAAAGCACTCAGCTCTGAAGCCAGCAGATAACCTTATAGAATGGATTTATTCTGATTGCTCGTATTGTTATAATAATTAAAAAAAATTCGATGGAATCAAAGTTGAACAAGCCGAAAACGAATTATCAAAAATTACCATTTTAACAAGAAGTCCCACACATTCACTCTGTTACTGAATTTAATTAATTAATTATACGTATAAGATTGAAAAAACTTTTCAAGTTGTTGGCGGATAAACGAGCTTTTGTAAACCATAATGAAGTCAAAAGCCTACCTCAGACTCACGTTTCGAACAAAATCTCTGCATAATCGTATTGGACTCCCCACAAAAAGATTGATAATTTAAAAAAAAGGAATTAGAATTAGATGAATTCCAAATGAAAAAAATCACCTGCAAAGATAATTCTACGGTTTTAATAACTGTTATAGTTTTTTGGTGCGACTTCGAAGTTCCCAAGGCAGAATGAAAATGGATCAATTCACAGTTTGGTGACAAGAACAAAATAATGAGATATAAATATATAAATCGTATGCTACAGATGAAAAGCAAAATTCACCCATGAATCGGAAAAAATTGTATAGGGGATCAGGTTTGAGTTTGTAATAAGATTCATTCCTGATTATATAAGATGAATATTCCGAGATCCAGCCAATCACCATTCTGAATGAATGACGCTTATATTTCGTTTGAAATTCTTATGTTTTGTCGGAAAAATTGTAATCAAAGTAGGTACAAATAAAAGTTTTCGTCATATTGAGGTTAATTCTGATGTGAATATCGAAATACCATATTCTCAATATGATTGTTGACAGATCTAAAACTTAGAATATTTCTGTGTACTAAATACTCGTATATGCATTGATAATAATTCTCGGAGTTCCATACGAGTTTTCTCCACCTACTTTAACAACATTTGAGATCAATAGATTTTGAGCAAAATGTGAAATATGTACTCACTTTAGATTTTTTCATCGTTGCAATGCGATGAAAAAGTTTCAACGCTGAAAATAGATTAAAATATATAATTCAAACCTATTTTAATGATCAGGAAGATATAGAAATACAATTTTATTCAGAAAAAAAACAAATGATTTAAAATAGGTATATTGTATTTGTGCAACAAAAAACAATGACAAAATGTCAACTCAAAATGATAATTTTTAAATAAGAGTTTCTGCTTCGACAAAGAATCTAAGTTAATATATCAACCTGATGATACGTGTATGTACACGTACACGTCGTTCTCATATCAGTAGTTTTTCGTGTTAAAATTCGAGGCGACGCATTTTCGAGTGATTCGGTCACTCTTGAAAACCAGGTTCGTAACAAAACCCTGTACATTTTTAGTACAAACCGCTAACAGTCCTATAATACGACCTATCGGCATCATCGAAAATAGAAAAGATTTTTACGAAATAAACTTTTTCTGCAAACATGTCCAGGAACCATGAGTACCTGAACCAGAAGTTGGATAGAACTCGGAATAACATGAAAGTTTCCTCAAACGTCTGATAGACCATCACGGTAAATCATCCTTGATAGGATAAATTAATATTTGAAATCATGAAATATATTCATTTCACTATCTATTCAACGGGAGATAATGGTTATTAGCCTGAAATATCATTATCTAATAAAGCACAGGTGGAAAGTTTCCACCGTTTCGGATATACATTTTCTCCTTTGTTTCTGTAGCTATCTTTTTGACATTGAATATACTCACTATAGGACACTTTTTGACATATTCATAAAAAAAAAAACAACTTCAAATTGTTGTTTGTGTTGAATAGCTACCTTGTGATTGAACCGAGAAGATACTTAAACTTAAGAAAAAGAAAATTCTTTGCCTTTACGAAGGCACATCGAGAACATTTTTGAAACATGAATGAATTCAAAATAGTAATCATCGAAATGAATACCATTTTCAATTCCCAGGCTCAGAGATCTTTTATCATGAGGTTGGAGAAATGATATTAGATTTTGTCACTGAGATGAGAGATATACCGGTTTCGGCCTTGTTGAGCCTCATCAGTATCCCGCACATCTCAGGACAAAATCTTCATGAAAAACTTCAGAATTTATAGCAATTGGTTGTGAAGTAATGAGTAAAATATTACAAAGTACTAAGGTGGTGACATCCAATTGCGTCAAAATGAAGTTTCACATCTCCAATCAAATGCAAAAAAAAGAAATCTGTACTTCCTCTTTCACTGAATGAGATTTTAGCAGTGGCTCTATTCAGGGCCCGCTTGCTAGTTTCTCAAAGTGATGGAAACGCCCAATTCTTTTTGTGACTGTGAAGCCTGATGTTTTTAAGAAAAAGAAAATTCTTTGCCTTTACGAAGGCACTTCGAGGACATTTTTGAAACATAGATAAATTCAAAATAGTAATCATCGAAATGAATACCATTTTCAATTCCCAGGCTCAGAGATCTTTTATCATGAGGTTGGAGAAATTATATTAGATTTTGTCACTGAGATGAGAGATATACCGGTTTCGGCCTTGTTGAGCCTCATCAGTATCCCGCACATCTCTGAGCCTGGGAATTGAAAATGGTATTCATTTCGATGATTACTATTTTGAATTCATCTATGTTTCAAAAATACTTAAGCTTGTCTAAACTCCATTATCGTGTTTGTATTGGTTATACAGAAAAAAAGTTGATATGGATGGATACCCCACCGTTGGTATTTTCGAATGACGTCAGAGTAGCATTATGCTACCATTTGACAAAACGGAGTTTCGAGTGAAAGAAGGTTTTGATTTACTCCTTTGGTACGTATTTCGAACCACGTTACTTTTTAAATCGAAATTACTATAGTGTAGCATTATTTTGATTATTTGGAATAATTTTAGGGAGTTCATGGCTCTCTAGATCGAAAAGTAAAATAGGCGTTCTGACGAATCAAATATCAACTATGAGAAAGCATTAGATGAAGAAAATTATGGAGACTTCAAAAATGTAATGATATACCGGGTTTCCTATTTGAAAATCCAAAGTTGATGTCATTTCCGGAAAAACTGAGAATTCGATTTTTTTCTTGTATATGTCAAAAAGTGCTCTATAGTGAGCATATTCAATCTTCGAAATTTCAGAAATATAGCTACAGAAACAAGGGAGAAAATGGGGGTGTACCATGAGTCTGTGTCACCCTGTATACTAGAAAAATAATGAAAATTTTTCCCTCATTTTGAATCTAATTTAACCAAACAAAGTTTACATTCATGTAATTTTCACATAATTCAAGTCGACTGGCCTTTCAATATTTCTCCTATAATAATTCTCACGATTGAAATATTATAATTCATCATTTCAATGAATATATTTCAGGATGAATCTTTCTAATAATTGATCATGATCATTCTTGCACAAATGCAGAAGCAGAAATAGTTCAATTTCAGATTTCGCGTACCATAATAAAATCCCGGCAGACTATCTTCTCCCGCCAGCTGCAATGTTATGTTTATCTCTTTACGATGCAAAAAACGTCTATAAAGCCATAAAATTCGTCCCGTGAACGACATTCCAGTGATGCCGCTTGCTCCGGATGCCACTTCAACCGCTACATGTAAAACCAAGAATGTACATATCCGTGAATATAATATACGCGAGTGTGACGAGAGCGCCACCACACTCGATCGCGCGGAACCTCTGACATACAGGACGTTCCAAAATGGTAAAATTTGGCGTCCATCCAATTATCATCGCAACGTATAGAGGATGCCATGCTGAACCGTTCTGTGTGATTTTCAGCTGATGGTAAAGTGGCATCCGTATATCGGATGCCACATTACCGCGGATGCCACTCTTACCGCGATTTTAACATGGGAGGATGCCAAAATGTACCATATATATATATATATATATATATATATATATATATATATATATATATATATATATATATATATATATATATATATATATATATATATATACATGGATGAGATTTATTGGACATAACCCTCTGAAACTGAAATGAACCGTAGACAACTCCACACTATCAAACTGAGTTGTGAGAATGCAAACGCGAGCTGTCACAGGTGCAAACTCCGAAACTCAACTCACTCTGACTAACAGTCTACTGAAATAGGAAATTCTCATTTAACTCGAGTTGTTCTGAAACTTGGATAGTATGGAGCGCAAAAGTCCAAACGGAACAAGTTTGGCAAATGTTTATTTATAAAAATAGGTACGATATACACGAAAGTATTCTGTTTATTTTTCTGTCAAAAAACCTACAACGTCAGGATCACCAAAATGGCGTCGCATCTGAGCTCTAGCATAGAACATTTTATCAATTATTATAAGCCAGTAACCTAACATCCTCCTCCTCAAGTTTCTTATATAAAAAAGGTTAATTACAATAAACGAAAAATAATACTTATCTAAAAACAAATGTTGTTTACAAAACAATATAAATTATTAACTATTGAGGGCAACAATACAACCTACATCCCCAACCATTTTGGTTTTTTAACTATTCTACCTGATCTGGTTGTGATAACAGAGTCACGTAAAGGAGAACAAGTAGAGTTATTATTGAGTCCGACACTGGTTCTGAACGCAGTGATACCTCTCTCTTATCAGTGCATTATTTTCCGAATTTGTAGTGGATATCTTATTTCGAAAATTTTAAGACCTTACATACGTTTCCTGTTTCTGACAGTGAACTAGTGTGGTTGATTTTTCTTCAGCTAATCAAGATTTTGGAGAAAATAAGGTAAATGTAAACAATAACATCCAACGTTTCACCGCGCGACATAACGTGTCCACTGTTATCAATGGACAGGGGCGGAGCGAGAGATTTTACCTGTACCACACAAATGAACTCATCCAATTTTGAGACTGCTGACTACAGCAGATCTCAAAGTAACATTTTGCTAGAAAAACCCACATCAACCAGAAGCTACTCCTCAGTTGCTGCAAAGCCCACTTTCCCAACGAAAGAGCAAGCAATAGTGTTCAATGCAATAGAAAACACCCGCCTTCAAGATTATCTCATACCACTAGGATCTATTATACAACCCAAAAATATTATATTTTCTTCAAGACTATCAAATCAAAGAATATGTATGTACCTAGGAAGCAAACAAATTGTCGATGATTTCATTGAGAAAAACGGAACCATAGAAGTCAACGGACAACCGCTCAAAGCTAGAAGTCTTATTGCACCAACCGAAAGACTCGTACTATCAAATGTTTGTCCAACAATCCCACATGATGTCTTGACGAAAGAACTTGAAAAACTCGATCTCAAACTCGTATCTCCAATAAATTTCTTGAAGATAAATGCTGCTTCTCCAGAATATAGTCATATCCTCAGTTTCAGAAGACAGGCTTATATAAGCTCACAAAACCACATCACTCTTCCTGAATCTATCGTGGTCGATTTCGAGGGTACGTCCTACAGAATCTTTCTTTCCCTTGACAACTTTTCCTGCTATAAATGTAAAAAATCTGGACATAAAGCAGCGCAGTGTCCTGAGATCAATTCAAATACCGACAGTCCTATGGAAGCCACGAGCCCTGAAACAACTGCTCAGCAACAATTCAAAACACCTGAAAAAGAACATCTAACTACTCCAATGCCTCCTGCAAGCACTCAATGCAAGCGGACTGTTGAAGAAATCTTGACGCCCGAAGAAGAAACTCCATCCGAAAATCCAATTTTCATCCAGCCCACGACAACTGAAACAACAAAAAAGTTCAAAGCAAATACAAAATCCAATAAAGATTTACTAGAACCAGCAAAATCTTTCATCGATGATATGGCTCCTCCACCAATTTTAAACTACGATCAAATCTTAAGTGTCTTCGATAATGTTCAAGGTTCCCCTAATCCCATTAGTATTGTGAAGGATTATACATCTGACTTCTCTTCGCTTTATGACTTGCTAACTACTATCTACCCTAAACTTACTGATCGTTCAATAAAAACAAGATTGACAAAACTTAAAAGAAAACTTCATAAAGAAATGGGCTGCGAAAGTACAGGTGGAGAAAGTGACTCGTCAACTGATCATCATAAATAATCGTACAAATATTTTTCATGAATACACATTCAACTTCAAGTCCTTAATTCAGTGGATTATCAATGGATACTTCCGCTTCAGATTCTCAACTCAGAACTACATCCGGATATTATTTGTTTACAAGAAACACACTTCAATAAAGATAGCACTTGTTCACTAAATGGTTTCAACTACTTCCGAAAAGATCGTCTAAACGCAACCAAATCATCTGGAGGTGTGGCAATATTTGTTAAAAAACACATCAAAACAGAAGAGATACCTTTAACCACACAATTGGAAGCTATAGCTGTAAAAATCGTCCATAACAACCCTCTCAATATCTGTAATATATACCTACCACCAGATAAACAAATAGAAGAAAAAGACCTAACAAACCTAATCGATCAGATACCAACACCACGACTTGTCCTAGGAGATTTCAACGGCCACAACGTAATTTGGGGAACAAATTACACTAATGCACGAGGAAAAATTATCGCAAATACCATTCAAGACTACCAGCTCTGTTTATTGAATGACGGTAATTCCACCCGTTTCAATTCAGCTACAGGTGACTCCTCGATCATTGACCTAACACTATGTGATCCCTCATTAACTACATCCCTCTCATGGAATGCAGTCCCTCATTTATATGGTAGCGATCATCATCCCATTGAAATCACAAACTTGAAGCTACGAGGATATACGGATCCTATTCCTCTCAAATGGAGATTGAAATCTCCAAATTGGGAGCAATGAAGCCATCCATGCTAGCAAATCGGCACTTATGAAATTCAAAAGGCATAAAACACTAGAAAATCTCATTGAATTCAAAAGGCTCAAAGCTAAAGCAAAAATAACAATAAATGAAGCCAAGAAAAACTCCTGGAAAAATTACATTACCAGCATTAACCCTTCCACTCCCATGACTGAAGTTTGGAACAAAGTGAAAAAAATATCAGGCACTCAGACATCCTCTCATATTTCGGTCCTTAAAGACGAGAATCAGAAAATTTGCTCGGACCGTGATATAGCTGAATTACTGGCTCGAACCTATGAAAAACACTCGGACGATTCAAACCTAGACCCGACGTTTCTTGAGAGTAGAACTTCATCGGACCCAAATATCACAAATACCGCTATAGGGAACGATGACGCAATAAACCTTCCCATAACAAGAAACGAACTCGACGAAGCTCTCCTCAGTCTTAAAGACACCGCATCAGGTCCTGATGACATTCCAGTTGCTTTCTTAAAAAATTTATACGAAACAGCAAAAGTTCATCTCTTAAGAGTTTTCAACAATATATGGTCGAACCAAACTTTTCCAAGAGAATGGAGTGAATCTATAATTATCCCCATCCTAAAGCCCAATAAATCACGTCTAGATCCTGAATTATACAGACCGATTTCTCTGACATGCGCTTTCAGCAAATTATTCGAAAAAATCGTCAACAAACGCTTACTATGGGAACTAGAAAACAGAAACTTGTTAATTCCGTAACAAAATGGGTTCTGACCTCACAGATCGGTTGTTGATAACTTATTGGATTTAGAAAGTGATGAACGTGAGGCGCTATCTACCAAGCAGAAATGCTATGCCATATTTTTCGACATCAAGAGAGCCTTTGATTCAGCCCATAGCAAACATATATTGAGCCAACTAGAAAAAATTAATATTAGAGGAAATTGCTTAGCATTTATGCGTAACTTTCTGAACAATAGATCATTCCATGTTAGAATCAACGGTATCTCATCAAGCGAACATCCTCAAAAAACTGGAACACCACAAGGATCTGTGCTTAGTCCAACTCTATTTCTCGTTGCGATCAATTCTGTTTTAAAAGGCTTGTTGAAACCACTAAAAGCAAGACTTTACGCTGATGATATGGTAGTCTTCGTAAAGGGAAAGAATCTCTCCATTATGGAATTAATGCTATAAAAATTTCTTGATACCTTGGAATGCTGGTCGCACGAAACAGGTTTTCTTTTCTCTGTTGCAAAAACTCACAGTATTATTTTTAGCGCAATCGACATCAGTACTCAGACAAACTTGCAGTTATATCAACAAAATATTCAACCTAAGTCTTCTGTCAGATTTCTGGGAATGATTTTCGATCGAAAACTGAACTTGAAGGAACACATTCACGAACTACTTTCAGCATGTAACAAAAAATTAAACCTTCTCAAAACCCTAGTTACCAAAAAATGGGGTGCTGATCAGCGCACTATTCTCATTCTTTATAGAACCCTCATTCGATCAGAAATTGATTTTGGATCCATTGTCTATGCCTCAGCTAGCAAATCTACATTGAAACCCTTGAATACAATTGCAAACAATGCCCTTAGAATAATCTTAGGAGCCTACAGAACAACTCCAATCCAAAGTCTATACAGTGAAGCTGGCGAACCATCTCTCAATCTAAGAAGAAAATATCTGAGTCTGTCTTATGCCGCCTCAACTGCTGCAATCAGGTCAAAATCATCATTCCATACTACATTTACCTCTAGATATAACAATTACTTCATCAATAAGCCCCTATCTAAGATACCCTTCTACGCACGCATTCATAAGTTCACAACAGACCTAAATATGACTTTCCCAAACGTTCTTTCGGATAACATCAAGCACCCACCACCACGGACTATCGAAATTCCAACATGTACTGATACCCTGACCCAATATAACAAATCCAACACCAATCCAGATCTCATCAAGCACTCTCTACTAGAAATTCTCTCGAACAACTACTCAGACTTCCATAAAATCTACACTGATGCCTCAAAATCCTCAGAAGGAACTGGATGTGCAGTAGTCACAGAAAATAAAATCGAAAAATATAGACACTCTCCTTTCAGTAGCATCCACACAGTGGAACTCTATGCAATATATAAGGCATTAGAATACTTGAACACTGGCAACATTGAGAAATCCATTATTTTAACAGATTCATTAAGCTCTATCTCATCTCTGCAGAGACTCTATCCGAATCATCCAACTGAAAAACTAATTAAATCAGAACTACGTCGTCTTGAGGAATCTTCGAAGATTGTTCACTTCATATGGATACCTTCACACGTTGGAATCTATGGTAATGAAGAAGCTGACAGAAACGCGAGTAGTGCAGTGACCGATGGTAGAAGAGATGAGTTTGCGGAGTGTACAGCATCAGATCTCAAATCTTATTTCAAGAACAAACTTTTATCAAACTGGAATATCCAATGGTCCAATACAAGATCCCATCTACGTGAAGTGAAAGACGACACCCGCCCATGGAAGGATTTACCAAGCGACCGCCATTCTCAAGTCATTTTAACTAGACTTCGACTTGGGCACACTAAGATAACTCACGATTACCTGTTTAATCGAACTGAAGCTCCGAAATGTGATTTCTGTGATATGACACTTACAGTGAAACATTTTCTCATAGACTGTGAAAAATATACAACATCTCGTATTAAATTCAAATTACCTCAGGACCTTAAGTCACTACTAGGAAAATCATGTGATTTCATCAACCTCAAAAACTATTTGAAGGAAATCCATCTGTTAAATGAAATATGAATTGTTACCATTTTAGATACTACTGCTAAGAATTTTGTATGACATACTTAAATAGTTTGCTTACTGTAAAGTCGCTAATAACCGTAAGGTGGATGCGACCTTTTTCCTAAATAAAAAAAAAAGTAGAGTTATTCTAGTCTTCAGGGATTTCATTTATGTTTCTATTATTCGGGACATCAACAGTATCATTCATATTATTTGATACATCAACATTTTCATCGAAATCGAAATCGCTATTTTTGTAATAATGTGCTTCAGTTTCCTCTGATAGAGGGGCATTGTATTTTTTTATAAACAATGAGTTACGTCTATACATTTTTCCATTAATTTTCACTAAATATGAATTTAAGCTTTTTGATAATGAGGGCTCTTTCCCACAACTTAGTAAACTTGTCCTGCACTAAAACATTATCACCCTCATTGAATTCTACAGCTTTTCTACAGTGCTGATCATAATAGTTCTTTTGTCTACTTCTATCACATACTTGTGGATCATCAATAAGATGAGGTGCCAGACTGCTTTCTTTTACAGGAATTTTCGATCTGAGAGTTCTACTTTGAAGGAGTTGCGAAGGTGAATATTTTAATCCTGCAACAGGAGAATTTCTATAATTTAGTAAATATAAAGCTATATCATTATTTTCATGGTAACACTTTTTTAACATGGATTTCATTAACCCTACAGCTCTTTCTGCAAGTCCATTACTTTTTGGGTAATAGGGGCTCGATGTCGTTATGACAAAATTCCACTGGTCTGAGAATTCTTTTAATTCAAACGAACTAAATGGATTATTGTCAGCGACTATGATTTTCGGGATTCCGTAAGAGGCGAAAATTGGCTTTAGACATTCTATTAGTGACGATGACGTTTTGTCTTTGAGTTTCTTCAACTCAACCCATCTAGAATAGTAGTCCACCACAACTAAATAGGGCAAATTACGAAATTCAAGTATATCCATACCAATTATATAGAATGGGATCGGCGGTATTTCATGAGGTAGCAGAGGTTCTTTAATATTGGACCTTTGGAATCTTTGACAGACAGTACAAGAATTAACAAGATTAGTTACATCCGACAGAATGCCAGGCCAGTAAAAGAATTGTTTCACTTTATCTTGTTGAGACCAAGATGTGTTTCATGCAATAAGTTCAAAATTTTTTTTCTACACACCGGGGGAACAATAAATCTTTCATCATAATATATTAAGCCATTTTCTACTGCGATGCTATTTCTTATATTAAAATAATGAGCTAAATCTCCACTACATTTCAGAGGTTTTGGCCAACCACATTTGTAGTATCTAATAATTTGGTTCAAAGTTTCATCCAAATTTGTCTCGGATTTTAAATGTGTAAGTTGCTGGTCAGAGCAATCAAATAAAACACCCACGGTGTGCACGACATCCCTCATTGACACATCATCTGCAACAATATTCCTTGACAATAAGTCAGCAATAACCATAGACTTCGCTGGGAGGTACTTAAGCTCGAACTTATATGGTAGTATTTTCAATCTAAGCCGTCTGAGTCGATTATTTTTTACTTTGCTGATATCCTTTTGTATGATAGACGTAAGGGGAGCATGATCTGTGTAGACAATCACATTAGGATGGCCATAAACAAAGTTGTGGAGTTTTGTGAAGGCAAATGTTATAGCTAGGAGCTCTTTTTCGATCTGTGCATAGTCTTGTTCACAAGCAGTAAAAGTTCTACTAGCATACAAAACTGGTTTTCCTTCTTGTATTAATGAGCAACCAACAGCATATTTACTAGAATCAGCTTGTATCTCAATAGTCTTAACAGGGTCAAAAGAAGCAAGTAATGTTATATTCGAGATAACAGATTTCAATTTATTGAAATGTTCATTGTGTGATGTTGTCCAAAGCCAAACAGATTCTTTTTTGAGCAAAGATGTGAATGGGGCTATTAAATCGGAAAGATTAGGTATGAAATTTCTCAAAAAATTCACCATTCGAAGTTCATTATTGATTGAATTCTTTGTGAATCAGGTTTATAACCATGCTTATTAAATAAGAATCCGAGATATTTAACTTCATTTACAAAATATTGAATTTTTTCTGAATTGAATATGATATTGTATTTTCTAGCTACAGAAATAACCTCCCCAACTGTTTGTTCAAGTTCTTCCTCAGAGTTAGCACAACACAAAATGTCATCAAAATAAACTACAACATTATTTATATCACCAAAATACTTGTATGTTAGTTTTTGAAAGAACTCTGGCAAAACTGATAAACCGAAAGGCGCTCTTAGGTATTTAAGAAACACCATAAGGTTTACTAAAACAACATAGCCTACTGGATTCCTCATCTAGTCTTATTTGATGAAACCCACTTTTTAAATCGAAAAGACAAAAATGACTTTTGTTTGCAAGCTTCAAACTTATTTCTTCTAGGGTAGGAATTTCATAGTAGTCTCTAACCAAATACTTATTTAAGTTTTGGGGGTCAATGCACAATCTTAGTGAAGAATCAGGTTTCTCTACAATCACAAGATTATTAACCCACTCACAAGGCTCATCCAATCGCTCTATTATGTTTGCATGCAATAAATCGTCTAAGAAAGTTTTCAATTTATTTTTTATTTTATAAGGAACTCTTCGAGCTGGATTTGCCTTAGGAGTTGCATCATTACTGAGCTTAAGCTTACATATGTCTGGGAAACATCCCAGTCCATTGAAGACATCCTGATTCTTTTTGATAAAATCATCAACTGGGGCAGTAACCTTGTCTATACGACGAAGAAGTCCAAGTTCAACACAGGAACGTAATCCCAGCAGTGGTGTTCTCTCATCATTCACAATCATGAATGGTGCGTTTATTTTCAAACTGTCTTTTTGAAGATCAAGATTAACACAGCCAATCGGTCGCACAACAAATCCACCAAAGGATTCGAGAAGTACATCAGTTTTTCTTATGTTCAAATCAGCATCAAGTTTCTGAAGAGCAGTAGTTGTGATAACATTCACTTGGGAACCAGTATCTAGTTTAAATTCGATCGGTTGTTCATTAACTTTGAGCAAAGCCAGCCATTCATCTTTCATCCCATGAGTGATAGCATCACAGGAACACAGGTTTAAAGAATCTAACTTGAAAACATCATTACTAAACTCTACCAATTCATGAGCTTGTTGAGTGCGATTTTTACGCTTATTCCCCAGGCATTTTTTCGCAAAATGATTATACTTCTTACATAAAGAACACTGTTTACCAAATGCTGGACATCGTCCTTTAGTGTGGTTGAAGCCACAGCGATTACAAGCATACAAACTATCCCGATGGTCCCCATGTTCTGGCGGTGTTTTCATTTGTGGCTGCCTATTTACTTCGAGTATCTCTGTGGGATTATCAGTCGGTGTTCTCACTATAGGTTCTGCTTTCAAAATTTTCATGTTGATATCTGTCATCTCAACTGTTTTACAAAAATTAACTGTTTTTTCCAATGAAGGGTCTTCTCTCAACAGTCTTTCTTGAGTACTCTTGTCATAAAGTCCAAGAATTATTTGAGATTTCAACAATTTTTCTTCTTGATTATCGAATTCACAAGATGCTATTAGTGATTTCAGATCTGTTAAATATCGTTCGAATGGTTCATTTGCTGCTTGCTTCCTACTAAAAAAATTATGAATCACCATTGTCTCATTTTTCCGTGGGGTGCAATGCTTTTCAAGGATGTCTAAAACGGTTTTTACTGTTTCTTCACCTGGCTTCAACGTCGTGATTGTGGAGTACAGTTTTAACCCACCGGATCCCAATAAGTTTTTTCAGTCTTGCTACTTGCACCTCTCGACCTTTCTTATCCGTCTCTGTGGCTACAAAGTAAATTTCTACTTCATTCCGGAATCTTTTGAAGCTCTCGGAGATGTTTTCCACAGTGACATCGAATTCTGAGGGTTTGTTGAATTCCATGCTCGAAATCTTGAAATCACTTTCCCTTCTTCAGTTTCAACTAAAGGAGTCTCGACTGCGCCATGTTTATTTATAATAATAGGTACGCATATACTCGAAAGTATTCAGTTTATTTTTCTGTCAAAAAACCTACAACGTCAGGATCACCAAAATGGCGTCGCATCTGAGCTCTAGCATAGAACATTTTATCAATTATTATAAGCCAGTAACCTAACAGCAAAGACCGGTCCTTCTCAGGACCAACAACACCCTGATGACGGCAGGCGAATGCTTGCCGAAACGTCGGTAAATTCCAACAGTATAGATGATGGAAATAGCCCAAATAATGTACCAACATCTCCTCTGCTGTTATAGGAAAGGAAAAAAACTGTGTTCTAAAAGCCTCAGTAATGTGCAGGAGTTAAAGAAAGAGTCACCAAAGTGATCTCTCCACGACCGGCTATTGATCTCAGAGAAATACCTGCCAAACGTCTCGACCACCAACTCTGGATTGCAAACGGAACTCTCATCAATATTGAGATATACCTTTAACTCCTGCAACTGCAGGAACGTCCATTAAAATTAAATGCTCCGTTAATTCTACCTCGAACGGAATAATCATAGGCGGTAGCCATGGATACTCCGTTTAATGGAGAATTAAGGGAGCTTTAAATTTCATTGATGTTCCTACTACTCTTCCTCTTGTCTCTGCAGAGGAAGAGTTTACTTCGTATTTCAAATGCATATAGAACAGTGTCCACGGGTGTACTAGAGGTGCTATGCTCGGTACCACCATTGGATCTGTTGATTGAGGAAACGGCTAAAATAAACGGACAGCCAATCAGTGGCAGCGGAGATGGCAAAATCATGGGACGTTTCAACTTATCAGCGACATAGCACCTAGGAGGAATAGGAAGCATGGAGAAGCGAACTACCTGAGTGCTTGAGTGTACACGGATGTTTTGTATACCTCTTTCGGATGAACATAAGAAGAGACGATTGATGCAGATATTGTGTCGATGCTGACACAGCAGAAAACACGAAATTCGATTGCACTAGATATATATATATTCTTATGAAAAGGAGAGCTAAAATAATACATTAAATGTTGAAACACTAGATGAAAACACGAGAGGGATTCGTTGAAGGGAGGAGGGCGTCGAACTCAAGAAGGAGAATATGATAGTTGAAATACTGAAGAGTCCAAAGAACTGGGATTTTATTGCTGTCCGATATTTTCATACAGAGGAAAAGGGACGAGTGTGAGGAACAAAGTTTGGAGGCGAGAGAAGCGACGACTGAAAAACGTAGTCGATTCCATCATCCTGATGTGACGAAATGCTTGCGCGGTACCGCATCAGATAAGTGATGAAGGGCAGGGAATATCCAACTGTGGAGTTTTTTAGCTGGACGTCTGAATAACTGTCGCCATACCAGCATATGTCTGCTCTACGGACAGGAGGATGTGCTGGTTACTTGAGATTTCCTTTTTATATCCATTTCCAATATGTTATTCAAGAAAAGAAGTAAGTACTACCTAACGTCTCCAATTTACAAAATACTTATGTTTGCAGAAAAGTTTTCAGATTTTTTCTCAAAACTCGATGAAACGTGCTCTTAATGAAAATGAAATTAGTTAAACTACAATAAATTCCAGAACGCCTCAAAATTTCTATAAAATCACAAAATTCAAAAGCTTATGTGAACCTACTCGAAACTCGGAGGCGGTCACCTCACAGGTCATCCCCACAAAAAATTTCTCTTTCCCTATAGGTTGAATGCGTTCCCCGAGTTCACTGAAGCACCAGCAAAGGCTTTATTTCAGGTCATAGAGATGACTGCCCTGATATTGAAGACGAGTGTAGTCAAAGGACTTGACGATTAAAACACGTGTTTCGGATTCCTAACATCTTCGATATTTTTTTTAATACTATGGGTCGGTTTCATAAAACTTCGATTGTACCGTTAAATTAATTGGCGCCACCGCGATTCGTTGAAATTTCAAAGCGAGTGATTCGATTGGTTCCAATTTGCGTAAGGGTTTTTAATCTTACAATTAAAGCTTTGTGAAACCCGCCCTACTTCTATCAGATGCTATGTAATTATGACATTTGATAAAAATACCAAAATGTACTTACACTTTCAGTTTCATAAATTCTCTTCTTATTCAGAGCATTTCCTATTTTGATTTTGAGATTTGTATTCTTATTTACTTTGTTCATTATTGCTTCCACGATTTCTTTGGCAAAATGCATATCCTGATATTCACTGTTGCTCTTTTTTCGTAGGAGCATGAAATCTTCCTGGAAATGATCAAGTGAGGAAAACAGTTTGCCATAGGGAAATACATACCGGGTTCAATTCGCTCCTGATACAGCTTTCTGAATTCGACTCTTTCTGAGTATTACAATTTCTTCGACTTATTTTTCCTACTTGACAAATATCATCGTCATCTATACCAACATTTCTTCTCTTGAAAATATTATGAGCTTCGAGGGAGTCATCAGCAGAACTATCGTCCATAATGTTCTCCAGATATTTGAGATCTTCATTCTGTTGTGGCAGTTTTTTATTAGGAGGTTTTTTTGGAACACCATGGGGTCTTCTCACCTGTCTGTCTAATGTTTCCTTCTCAGGTCGCCTTGTATGAATTGAACTATCGATTGACGACAGTTGTCTTCTGTTTCTCGGTATAATTTGATTGTTCATCGTGTAACGACCACTAAGATATTGATTCTTCAGATATTCGTTGACTTGCCTCGCTTTCTGTGCCAACATGTCATTCGTCGTGTCATCACACGGTAAAGGACAAGGAGGTGGACAGGCTGGACAAGGAGGGAGAGGTTCACAAGGTTTTGGACATTTACGTTTTTCTTTCTCTGCGTTATCGATTACGCAGTCTGGACTAGCAATAAGATCTGAAGCGGATGCAGTTGAAGGTAAAAATATTGCTGGTTGTTGAGCGTTTGATCTCCTCTGAAGTGACAACCTGGTATCCCCGCAATTACACTTACATCGACAAGGACCAATAATATTGCAATTCCAATACCAGGGAGGACAAGGAAAATCTGATTCTTGACTGCATTGAAACGTTGGCTCTGAAACTGCACATGGATCGGGACAACAAGGTTCCATACCACTAACCTCAGGTTCATCACAACTATAACCGCAAAAGCATTTATAACAAGGTCGAGGACAACAAGGTGATTGGCAAACTGGTTCGAAACAAGAATAGGGATCATTGAAACTAATAGATTCGATACAATATGGAGGTGTACAGCAATCCAAGCAATCCCGTAATTGTTTTGGATTTTGGCCATTCAAACAAGTTTTTGGCCAATTACGCTTTACACGACTGTTTTCTTTTCCCGTACTACGCTTAGTATTTTGGGAATTTTGGTTATTACTCTCGTCTTTGTTTTCAGATCGACGGTCAAACTTCAAACTTGTTAGATCAGCCTCATTTTGACGGTCTTGTTTCGTTATAGTTGAATCGGACACAGTGTTGACAATATTTTGAGTGTGTTGAGTGGGACTGAGTATTTGGGAAAACCATGGAAGATTGTATGATCTATATCGAATGAAACCACTTGATCTTTTCCCAAGATATGAACATGGACAAGGTATTGGGTATGTCACGGTACAAGGAACGGGAAAATGAGGAAAATGGCTAGAGTACGGCAATGGACACAATTCTGGAATTGAACAGCAAATCTCAGGATTAGGAAATGGACCCGGTAAATAAACTGGACAAGAACATGATAGTGGACAGCATCTCTTTTTTAAATAAGTACATGGACAAGGTATTCCATAATTGATCGTACAAGGAACTGGAGAGTATGGAAAGTGGCATGAGCAAGGCAGTGGACATAGTTCAGGAATATGACAGCATATTTCTGGACATGGAAAAGGTCCGGGAATGGTGGTCGGACTACAATCGCGGTATGGAGCACAATTGCATATACCCCAGCAATTTGGTAAGGTGAATTCAGGATAAGAATGAATACATATTGTACGGCATGGATCGTACGAACAAGAACATGGACTGCGCTGCTCAATTTTATGATATCCAGTTTTTTTATTTTCCCTCTTACAGGGCCATCCGCAGTTGCAAGGTCCACAGGGCCCACAAGGCCCACAAGGCCCACAAGGCCCACAAGTTCCACAAGTACCACATGAACCTAGGGATCCACAAGATCCACAAGGGCCGCAAGAATTACACGAATTGCAGGTTCCAAATGGATTGCAGGGATTCAGAGAACAGGGAGATGGGATGTGAAGAAGTCCGAGAACGCAACGTTCATCCAATTGATGATCGGAAGACGGATTTTGGGTTTGTCGCCTACAAGGCACGGAACAAAAAATTGAACAGGGGCAAGCAGGACAAGGACAAGCAGGATAAGGACAAGCCGGACATGGACAAGAGCAAGGACATGGATCACAAGGAAAGGGACAGGTTTGAGGAAATGGGATACAAGAACAAGGACACGGAAAATCACACGGACATTGACAGGAAGGACATCGTTCATTGATTTCATGAATATCTTTCTGCTTAAAATCACTCACCATACAAGGTCTTGGACACGGACAAGGTACTGGATAAGGACAAGGGCAAGAACAAACAGGGTATGAACAGGGATTCGGATATTCGGGGGGACATCTTTTCGTGAGTTTGAATTCTGCATTTTCAGGAGTAGAAGTTGTATAATCTTGTGATTGCCGCTTCATGATTTGATGAGTCACATAGTCATTCTGATAGGTCTGCCTGCATTGCTTAGGACAACTAATAATTGGTGTGCATGGTACTGGACAAGGTCGAGGTATTTCAGGACAAGCACAAGGGCATGGTGGACAAACGATATCTGGGCAAGTACATGGAATTTCTGGGTAAGTGGTTGGAAAAGGACAACAGTATGGCTCAATCCACAAATAGCCCTTCGGGCAGGGACTACAACGTTTGTTTAAATTACGGATGGAATTTTGATTATAGGTGAGATGAGGAGATGAAATATAACTGTAGCTTTGGCAAGGACAAGGTAAAGTACAAGAATTCGAACAAGGGCAAGTACAAGAAATAGGTAATGGATAAGGGCATGGTGGATATAAAGGAGTACAACAAGCAAATGGATCAACATAACCACCTCTTTGAATTTTTGAATCTTCTGTTACTTGTTCTCGTTTTTTAGTAAGTAGAGTATCATCTGATTGAGCATGAATACAAGGTTTTGGACATGGGCAAGAAGGTTGTGGGTAGGGACATATTTGATACTTAGGCCGTGGACAATCTTTTCTCACTTCTCTTGGGTCGCTGTTGGTTGACTTTTCTTCTTCCTTTATTTCATTTATTATTTCGCTGTTCTTCAGATCTACTGGTGAATTAGGCGAGCTTCTTTCACTTATGCTATGTCCTTCAACGTCTTCTGCGTCAGATGATGTTAGGCACGGACAACATAAAAAAGGACATGGACATGGGTTATCAGTTGAACACGGATATCGAGGACAAGGTAATGAACACGGAGAACAAGAGAGAGAACAAGATACTGGACATGGGCAGGTATATGGGCATTGAGGAAATGAGCAGGGGCAAAGTGGTGGCTCACACACACATGAATCACAAGGATTAACAATTGGAAGAAGTGGAGAACAAGAAGGAGAACAGAGATAAGGGCAGCGACCTTTGATATCATGTGATCCATCATTTTTCTGCGAATTGAAATCTGACTCTGTCAATTTCGATTCGTCAATTTTCAAATTGTTATTGGCGGATTTGTGATCATAGGTTGACCGCTCATCTCTACCAAGGAATGCGTCTATATCATTATTTTCATCAGATTGTGTTTTAGAAGGAGAATTACAAGGTGGATCGGGGCATGGCGGCGGGCATGGAGGTGGGCATGGGGGCGGACACGGAGAGGGGCATGGAGGTGTACAAGAAGGCGCGCACGGAGGGGGACATGGAGGTGGACATGATGGACATAAACATGGACCCGATGGGCAAGGTGAACACGATGGACATGGGCATGGTGTACATGGATTCGGACACGATTGGCAAGGACAAGGATCTGAACAAGGAGATTGTTGACACGGCCAGGATGGATAATTGGAATAACAACGTTTAACTACTTCATGATCTTCATCTTTTTCCGACTCTTTCGATTCTCCTGAAATATAGATTTGTGAATCCCGGAAGTTAATATTTTTTTCCTCTGTTGATTTGACTTCATCATCAGTTTTCACACAAACAGGAGGAAATGAGGAAGGACAGGGACATGGACAGGGATATGAACAAGTACAGGGATATTGTGGGGTGCAGGGGAGAGAGCACGAACATTGTGTAGGGAGAGGACACGGGCAGGGTTCGCAGGGTGGATATGAGCATCGATTTTTGATATCATGGTATTGAAGAATATCTGGGTTTTCAGTTCTGACAGTTATGCAAGGATTACGACATCGACATGGGCATGGATACGGAAAAGGACAAGGCAATGGACACGGGCAAGGTAATGGACAACATGGATTTTCAGGACAGGGCCATTGACATGGTTCGGGGCAAGGACTTGGAAAAGAAAAAGGACATCTTTCTCTAATGTCATGAATCCGAGAGTTGTCATTGTCGTTTTGTTCATCTCTCTCGAAACATGGCGAAGAGCAAGGACAGGGTAGGGGTATTTGACAAGGAAATAGGTTTGGGCAGCTACAAGGAAAAGGACATGGATAGGAACATGGACACGGATATGGAATTGGATCGCAGCAAAGCGGGGAGCATCGCCCTTTTACCTCATGCGATTTCAAATCCATATCTCTCTTGTCTATACAAGGATATGGACATGGAAAGGGGCATGGACTCGGACAACGGCAACAATCACAAGGACATGGACATGGGCATGAACATTCACAAGGGCACGGACATGGCTCGCAAGGGGGTGGAAATGGGCAAGGGGATGGACATGGGCAAGGAGTTGGACATGGGCAAGGAGGTGGACATGGGCAAGGGTCACATGGACAAGAACATCGGCATGAGCAAGGACAACCACAAAGTTCACAGGGGTAAGTACAAAAATCACAAAAATTTACACTACGTTCTTTCATTATATGAGGTGATGAATCTTCAGTAGAAGGATTGTCAGAACGTTCTACAATTTTATGTAGATTTGACATCTCAGACTCGCTACTTGTTGAAGAGAAAGATGAAGGAATATAATTCAGGCAAGGACATTGGCATGGATACGGACAGGGGCAGGGAAAAGGACAAGGAAGTGGACAAGGACATGAACAGGGACAAGGGCTAGGACAAGGAGAAGGGCAAGGTGCAGGGCAAGAACAGGGGCACGGCGGGCAAGGACATGGATTTGGGTCACAGCATGATATTGGTTCACAACAATTTGGGGGGCAACGCTCTTCAATTTCATGAGAGCGACTTTCTATACCGTGTTCTGATTCAATATGTGATTGAAAGCAGGGTGATGAGTATCGACATGGACATGGACACGGATAAGGACATGGACATGGACATGGATAGGGGCAAGGATCAGGGCATGGACAAGGACAAGAATCAGGGCATGGACAAGGACAAGATTCAGGGCATGGACAGGGACAAGGATCAGGGCATGGACAAGAACAGGGACACGGGAATGAACAGAGACTAGATGGAGGGGAACAAAAATATGAATTATACAAATGATCCGCACTTCTCCTTTTCTTATTATTCGTTTTCTCATATTCATCATAACTACTTCTGTCAGAAGCATATTTCACCTCAGAGCAAGGACAGGGAAAAGAACATGGGTGCGAACAAGGACAAGGGGATAAGATCAATGGACCAGGACACGGTGATGGGCAAGGACACGGTGAAGGGCAAGGACACGGTGAAGGGCAAGGACACGGTGAAGGGCAAGGACACGGTGAAGGGCAAGGACACGGTGAAGGACAAGGACACGGCGATGGACATGGACAAGAACATGGCAGAGGGCAACAAAAAGGAAATGATGGGAGGCAAGGACAAGGATCTCCACAAGGAACACAACAACGGGATTTCAGATCGTGTATGTCGGCTCCAGTATCAACTTCAGAATCTCTCTCTTCTATTATATGAACTTCATTATCTGCAGGCTCCGCGAGAGATACGCATGGACGACAAGATCCACAGGGAAGAGGGCAAGGGCATGGACAAGGCTCACAGGAACAAGGACAAGGACATGAGCAAGGACACGAGTCACAAGGTCCAGGACATGGGCAAGGTTCACATGGACAAGGAGAAGGTTCACAAGGACATACACAAGGTTCGTAAGGACAATGGCACGATTCACAAGGACGGGGACAGGGACAAGAGCAAGGTTCACAAGGGCAGGGACATGGTTCACAAGGACAGGAACATGGTTCACACGGACAAGGGCATGGACAAGGACATGGTTCACAGGTACAAGGTTTACAGCAATCAGGAACTTTAGCTATATGGAAACAACGTCGTTTCAATGAATGCAAATTATCTTTTCTATTTTCTCTCTCCCTATATTCCAATGGAGCACTAGGATTTGCTCTTGGCGTGCTCTCTAGAGAACGTTCACCAACAACGTGATCTTCAGAGTAGTCGTCACCATTCGTTTTATCGTCTTTCTTTTCTTCGGCCGATGTGAAACACGGAGAAGGATACGGGCAGGGACAAGGTAGGGGTGTTGGACAAGGACAAGGACATGGTGATGGACAGGGGCATGGATCACAGCACGGAAGGGGGCATCTCTCTTTTATATGTGATTCCATTTTTTCCATATCTCCCATTTCCGAAACGATTTTACATGGACATGGACAAGGACAAGGGCAAGGACAGGGATATTGCTCACATGGTCGGGAACACGGAGGTGGAAAAGTTTCTGGTAATTTACAAGGACATGGATCACAAGGAATTGAATTACACGGAACACATGGACTTGGACATGGATCACAGGAACAAGGGCATGGGCAAGTATCACAAGGACATTGTGGACATGGACACGGGTCTAATTGACATGGATTACAAGGGCAAGGCTGGCAAGGACAAGGCTCAGAATTACAGGAATCACAAAGACAAGGTTCACAAGGACAGGGTTCACAAGTACAAGGTTCGCAAGGACAAGGCTCGCAAGAGCAAGGTTCACAAGGGCAAGGACATGGTTGACAGGGCGAACATAATTGAGGACATGGATCGCAGCAGTTACAACAAGGATCACAACATTGTCGTTTATTGTCTGGATCAACAGCCGATTCGATTCTTGTTGATGGTCCATTGAATCCATAATCTTGTTCTTTCAAACGAGTAGGTTCTGATTGTCTTTCTGACCTCTTATTCTCTTCATATTGACCGTTATATGGTATTTCATCACGTAGAGCTTTCTCTGTTTCATCTGGTTGACTGCTGAAAAGTTTATTTTTCAGTTTAGCAAGTCTATCTCTGAAAGATACCTGACAAGAATGGTGGTCTGCTTTTTTCAATTTAAATTTTTTTTTTTTGCATTTTTTTCTAGGGTAACAGCTTTTCTTGAACCCGAGGAAGTTACTTCTTCCACTTGGAACCTCTTCATACTCATAGTTATCTTCAAAATTTTTACTCGGAGCCATAACTCTGCTGTATTTTTTCAGCTTGGCATGTTTTTTGAAAGTTTGACCCTCCGAGAGGTCAGGCTCTTCCCCATAATCTGATTCAGTTCGTTTTTCTAAGATCTCTGTTGGTTCATTGATTTCATCCTCATCTACACCATCAATAACATCTCTTTTGCTTATCACATGCTCTCTAGTTGTATAATTCGATGTGGCCATTAGTTTTCTGCAATAACGTTTACAATCGCAACATCTCTTTCTTCTTTTATATTGTGTATAATGCGATTTCATAGAAATAGCATTTGATTTCTTTGCACCATCCCGATTCATATTTATATTCATATAAAAATCTCTAGGTTGTTGGTAATTCGATGTGTAGGGACGGAAATGGAAATATCTCATTTTTTGGTACATTTCTGAGGGATCTGAATTCGTTTCCCAAGTGCTACTAGGTAATGAAAATTTATTTTTGGCATCTTTTCTTTCATATCTTGGAACTCTGAGTGAACCGAAAAACGCACCATTCGTCAATTGGATATTTTTATTTATTCCGAATTGATTTTCATCTCCAATGATAGCTCTTTTCTGAGGTCTACAACATTTTTGTGTTTCACATCTAGATAGAATCTGCCCTTTAAAACTCCTCTTCCATTTATTGTTCTCTCGATCGTTTACTTTACTGAAAAATTGCCTTGGATCGAACCTTTTGCTTTCTGTACAAAAATGATCGCCTTTTTTCAAACGACACAAAAGCTTTCTTCCTTTTATTTTGCGATATTTCTTGGACCTCTTTTTTCTTGGACTCATTGTGCCGATAACATTCCTTGTAGTTGTCGAACTCGTAGTGGAAGTGCTGAGGGGAATATTCGATGTCGTGAGAACTGATAGTGGTGTTGATGTAGAAAAATAAAGATCTTCAGAATAATTGCCTGTGGTAGATCTTGGTTTCGATTTATTAGACTTCACGAAGGTCTTCATAGATGACGGTTCATCTTCCTCTTCAGTTACTTTTATAGTGGTGGACGATTCAGTTCTGAAAGCTAGATCTTCGATATAGTCATCTTCATTCTCCATACCTAAAACTTCTTGAATATTTCGTTTCTTCTTATCAGAATCTTGCGATGTAATATTGATGAATTTCAAACTCCTAGGTAGATACAAATTTCTATCGTCCTGAGGTTGCTTCAAAGGAATATCTCTTCTATTTTCTACCTCCTCAATATTTTTTTGAAGCACTTTTCTATAATAGGGCGTATTATAAATCATGTTTTTCAAATTTTCACCATAGAACATGGTTCCAGGATTCTGGGAGTAAACTGAATTGATATAGGGTCGATACTGGTATTGGCCCTGTGACTGCGATCTTGTTATAGAGGGATCGCCTCCATAATTATTTTGAATTTCGTCTATTATGTTTCCAACAAATTTGGGTATGTTTTGCACAAACTCGGAAGGAATGTAAGCACTCCTCATTTCGGAAACTGATCGAGGTGTTTCCAAACTCTCACTTTTTTCAAAGCGTGCAGGTTTTGTGAGCTCATTTACTTTATTCGCATCAATGATATTCTGTTCTATTCTACGGTCCTTTACATTTTTTATTTTTGATGGTTGAAGAATATTCGAAGAAAGTGAAGCTTGGGTTTGTTGATCAAAAGAAAGATTATCATTTTCGTTATCATTCGAGGAATATTCCTTTATAATTTTTCCATTCTTGATAATGTCAATTCTCAATTCTCGTTTGTTTTCTTTCTTCTGAATAGATTCTCTTGCATCTCTGTCAAGAGATGGTTCATTTTGTAGAGATCTGGTCGTAGTTAAAATTTTATTAGCTAGCTCGTCAATTGTATTTTTTGAATAAAAAGTTTCGGATACTGGAAGTTCAGCTTTAGAACCTGGAGTAGTTCTTTCATGTGCTGGATATGTTGATTTTCCTAAGTGGCTGAAGATAGTCATAAGTGCTTCGTGGGCATCATTTTCCATCAACTCGGCTTTAGTTTTACCATCAAGCATTGCTTTTTCACCTGAAATATCAGTCAGAACAGAGTGAACATTTCATTGAACTATTTATCCACACTTACCTAAAACTTCTATGTTGCCTTTTGTGCTTTTTGGATCAACCTCCACATCTTCTGCTAGTTGTCGCCGGTAGCGTAGTCCTTTATCAAAATTGAAGTTATCGAGATATTTATCTACATATTCTTGTTCAGAGTGGTCCTTGTAAATATGAGGGTATATATCGTTCAGAGGTCTATTAGCCTTATGTAATGGAGATATTTTACTGATACTTGGTGAATATTTCTCCTGAAAACAACATGAGTTTATGAGATACTTACGTAATACGTATAATAACATGGGTCATTTCACATTGATACAGAAGCTTAGATTTTAGATATTATAACTTTTATGGTAGTGAGTCAGGGCCGTCGCTAGGGGGTAGGCAGGGTAGGCGACCGCCTAGGGCGCCAATATTTCATGGGCGGCATTTTAAGCTGTGTCCAAAAAAATGTCACGGGTAAAAACTCTAAGGCCCGGTTGCACAATCCGAGCTCAAAAGCCGAGTTCAAGACTGAGCGCTTCTCAAATCGGAAATATCTGTTGTACAGTTCGAGCTCAACGCTGAACTTCCCTTAAACAAACCCTCAACTTGAGCTTCCAAATTCAGGCGCTCAAGCCCAGATATCTACGGCTCAAGCTTTGTGAAACGTCACATCAAGTGTGAATGTATAGGTTATGTTCTGAATGAAGGTTATGTTTTGAATTGATTTGAATTTATGCCGTTCGGTAAATTGTGGGAACTGAAGTAAATGAAATATTGATAAAAATGGAATAACAGAACAGAAATGAAATAATAACATAACCATGTAATTATTTATTATTTTTTAGCTCATCATAGAGGAATAAACGAGTTCTTCTTTTTTATACTTCCATAGTTCATGTTTATATTATTATTACTCGTATATTATATACCTAATATGAATATTCATGATATTTATGTATAATTGTATATCTGTGAATGCTTTTTTTATATATATAAATTATATAATATCAACATGCATTCATAATAAGCGTATGTATAATAAAACGCGATGTTGCTTTTTTCTGAAGAATCATCTTCAGGGACAGCTTTGTTGAACTCGCCTGAATTACTGATTGTACAACCGAAAAAGGATCGCTGAACCGGACTCACCAGTGAGCCGTGTTCAACAGAGCCCCCATTTGAGCTCGGACTTTACAACCAGGCCTAAGTACCCGAATGAGAATGAAATTAAATCCGCAGCAGAAGTGTTTACAAAAGTAACATCAGAAATAACCAGAGATAACTCACTACACCCATAAACATCCCAGTTGTCGCCTTATTACCCTTACTACTCGCCGAAGGTGGTCCCGTTTTTATTGATGCTGTAAACTTGTCGAAATTCTTCTTGAGATATGCCACCAATTCGGCTGAATGTTGATTCGTTTTAGGGGCGACTTTCTTCATATTTCAGGATTTTTTTAATTTTCAATCTGCTAATCAGCATGTTATTTTTTACGAATGCAAAATAATCACATTCATCCAAAGTAACCATTTTTTTTTTAATTTCCCTGATATAGATTTTTTTAAATCAATTATTACTCGAAGAGTGTGCATTTCACAAGATTTCACGAAGAATACTGACTTCCAAGGATCGGGATCATAGAATTTCTACTATAATTATAGAATGGAATGGTATATATTGGTCATGACGAAAAAAATAATTCATGTGGAACAAATTTTGTATTTGTAATAGATTTTCCTCATTGCTGAGATATTCCGAAAATCATTTCATTCGACGACATTATTCACGAGATATATTCGAAAATCACATTTTTTTATGAATTTTTAACAGTCTGTATCTTTCCAACCGAGCCAAATCGAAAAAAAAAGTTTCTTTTGATCTCAAGAATGTCCCGTTAAAATATATGTACAAGTCAAAGACTTACCCTGTATAGTTATTTTTGTTGAGTGTATAATGCATATGTGCAAATTCAGTGTTTCATTTTCAGTTAGAGTGAAAGAAAATTCCTGAAGGTCAGTTTTGTAATTCGGAGTTTCAAAAGTTTTTTTCGGCCCATATACCTACGTTCGAAGCGTCAGATGATGAAATGAAATAGATCGATGTACCATCATACTCTCTTGTTCACTTATTCGTTAAAAAAAGTACTGTTCTCGAAGAAATGCGTTCATTTCCTCTAGATTGAACCCATCTACGTTTCTACCTATCGAGAGAATATATGGAAAACCGGTAACGATATTTTTTGTTGCGATTGCTATAAAAAATTAAAACTTTCAATTTACATTCATTCGAAAATGAATTCAAGGAAAAAATGAAGTCAGTTTTCTGTTCGAAATAAGAAACCGGAGAAAAAAAGCGTTATCCAAACCCAAGGATTCATTTCGAAGACATCTGAGGGATTCGTCCTCAAAAATCATTTGGAGGAGGGATTTCCAAATTGAAGCATTTACCCAAATCTCTAGAAATTTGAACATGAAATATGGAAAACATACATCAAGCATACAATGCGAACGCATTGTATGCTACAAAAAACTAGTGACATATTTCAGCCAGTGTGGTCAAGAATTTCACACATTCACGCTGAAAGAAAATAAAACCCACGCCTTCGTCTTGAGAGGACTCGATGATAACCCAGAACCAGTCGAAATTATAGCCGGAATGAATTACATCAACAATATTCCGGTGAAAACCGTGAACAAAATGAAAAGCACTAAATCCCCAGAATTTCTTGTGATAACAGACGAGCATAACTTTGAAGGAAATAGAAAAAGTTCGTGTGCTGAACTATACCTGTATAAAGGGGCATAGATACACATCGAACAAGCAGGTTATCCAATGTCATCGCTGTCAACTATGGGGACACGCAACCTCGAACTGCAACAGGAGCTTAGTATGTCTCAAATGCGCCGAAGGACAACATACCCAAGAATGCCAAAACTACAGACAACTCCAGCCAAGTGTGCGAATCGCAATGGTGATCATCCCGCGAATAGCGTGACATGCAATGCTTACATCAGGATAATTGAAAGAAGAGCAACGAAGGCCAAACCCACACCTCAAAAGAGGTATATAGATGCTCCTAAACCGAAAGAAAATATATGGGAACTAAGACGGAAAAGCGCTGCTAGAGCCAATACAGGTGCAAATCATCTCCAAGTCGCGAGTGTAAATACACCAGTAAACTCGGTTAATAATACCGCTGGAATAAATAACCCTAATATATCCCCCAGTGCAACAGATGGTAACACCCCTCTCAATCCCTTCTTAGAAATGGAAAATCAATTCTCAATCCTCAATGAAAACATAAATATAACAAAGTTCATCGAATCCTTTCGAAAACTAAATAGCCTCTTAGAAAAAGCTTCCAATAGCTTTGCTGAATTTCATTTTATGCTAGAATTCACATCCAACCTGAAATTTGATTAATTCTAAACTCACAATATCTACCTGGAATGTAAATGGTGGATCTAGAAAACACCCGGAACTATCCCACTTCCTGAAAATCCATGAAATAGACATTTTGCTCATAAACGAACTTAGGCTCAAATCGACAAAAAAGTTCTATATAAACGGTTTTCAGGTAATGAGACGAGATCGTCTATGGAGGTGTTGCAATACTCATAAAAAACGGCATTCCTTTCACCCCCTGCATGAAACAACCTGTAGTATAGAAAATATCGGAGTTCGCATCGTCAACTACCTTTCCTTTAATTGCCGCCTACAACAGCCCAAATAACAATTTTTCGGATCACTGCCTATCTCAACTACTCAGACGTAATAAAGTTTTCTTATTGGGGATCTCAACGCCCGACATTAAAACTGGATGTGCAAAACGAGAAACACAAACGGGAATACCTTACTCAACTTCCTAGAATCCAACGACGAATGTAACCTGCACTTTCCAGAAGAACCTACCCATTACCCTACAAACAGTTCGACTTCCTCAGTAGTGAACATAATAGTATAGAAGAATTTCAACAACATTTCCTTACCGTAATCACTACCTGAACTATCCTCAGACCATAACCCCGTAGTTTTTGAAATCCACCTAAATCAAATTGATCATACTCCTCAACAGCTTACTCTAATGCCAATTCGAATATATTTCAAACAAAATTGGATAAAAACATAAAAATGAATAAAAACATAACAAATATAGATGTGACATTAAGAGAGTCTTCCGGGCTTATTGGCCGTGGTCTATTAGGAACGTTTCGCCCACAACTGCAACTGCGGTAGGCATCTTCAGAGGATTCTTGGTCTGAGGTTGTAACTCTACCGCTGAATTTCTGAAAGTCATGCTGGATTCGATCCGTTGGCCCAACTTATACCTTGATCATTTATGCGCGCGGTGTTGATTGGTCCATCGCTCCAACTTCGTATTCGCTTGATTTTGGTCTTTTCAAACACCGGCAACCATGCGCTATGTACCAAAGGAGTTTCTTCCCTTTAGTTCATATTGTTCTTATGTTTATATATCTCAATGGCTTCTATGTTCATCCTAGGATAGAAACTTTTGATGCCTTTGAGAAAATAATATTGTGTCTTGTGTCCATCTGTTAGAGCATGTTCCGCTAGTGCGGATTCTTCTGTCTGATTGAGTCGAAGTATCAATACGAGAATCAAGGAGCATGAGCGATGCTGTCGTAGGCCACATGAAAGAAGGTCAAAAAACAAATTTTATCTCTATACAATAGTTATTTTCCTAATAGGAGCAAAAAATGATACTCTCCCGCACGCAACTGCCGTTGATCAGGACGACGCGAAGCGGAGTTCGAGCAAGCAGTAATGGGCGGGAAAGTTATTTTTTTACAAGCGTTTATATGAGAACGATTTGAATTAAACACAGAGATCAAAATTGAAAAACTACATTTATTAATTTAAAGAAACTGTATTTCTTTAATTTCAATTTTGCTGATAGAATAGCCCAATGAACATTCTGGGGAGCTTCAGGTGCCAGTAAAGTTATATAACCGGAATATAATGGTTTCCAGTCTTGCTCCAAGGTTGTTGCAAAATTGTTGTTGTTCTGCAAAATTACCTCGAGATATAGCAACAAAGGTTCCATAAATCAGTGGTATAAACGTATTATAGCACCTCATAATGACACCAATTACTGAAAATTCATTTCAAACTGAGAATATCCCAAGACACTCTGAAACCAGTGAAAAAATCCTGGGGTAGTCTATTTCAAATATCTCTCTATTTAATTTTCTTTTCTTACATAATAATAACATGCGATTGAATCTGCATGTGTCATCGCGATGGTCTTTTTTCCTGGATCTAATGTTTTCATAACTTTGAACATATTCATCGCACTGCTTTTATGAAAACTGAATATAATCCGTGATGGAGAGGAAACATCTTTTATGGTACCCTCAGACTGCATTTTGATCCTTTCGGATCGCCACGACTCGAATCGTCGTTCCAAAATTATCAAAAAACCGAGGTGTATGTTGAAAACCGTCGTCGGCAATACCTGTCAGCGCTTGATATTTGGAATGGAGATTCGAATCGTCGATCTGAACAGATGAAAATGCACGATGTCTGTAGGCCCCATAAGACTTTGTCTATCGTTCTTTGCCACGTTGCACCAGAATTGTGTAGACCGAAAGGAACTCCTTTGAACTGATATAACCATCTGTTGGGAACTACGAATGCGGTAATTGGACGTGACTCGCCAAAATGCCTATTTTATATTCAGTGAAGAAATGAAGGTTCGATGATATCTTCATCAAGCATTTTTTCGAGTTCGATATCTATTTGTTTCTGTATTGGAGGTGAAATGGGATACTGTTTCTGTTTTATTGGAGCCGAATTGGTTATTATTTTATGTTCGATAACAACGGCGCATCCGATGTGATCAGGCATAGTTTCAAACATTTCTTTCAGTAAGGAATTCAATTTGGAATACTCAAGTGGAGTCAATTCACTGCACTCTGATATGTTGGCAATTTCGTCCAAATTTCTAGAGAACGTCCATTCTCCGTGACGTAAATCTGGAACGATTCCGTAATGCTTTCCAAAAATCGGATCCGAGTATCAGAACATGAGGTAATGAGGGAACGATGAGGACGTCCATAAGTTTAATATTTCCTCTGAGATTGAAAGGAAGACAAACAATACCGACAACTTCGCATTGCTCGCCGTTTGCAACCTTAACGCTTTTGCAATTGTAAAATTTCATAGACTTCAGAATGTCCCACCCCTTTTTGCCAACGATAGTTTTTGACGCGCCGGAGTCTAACAAACGTTTAATATCTTTGCCTAATATATTTACTGTAAGATACGGTCATTCATCGTCCAGAACATTAGCTAGAAGAAATCTGAACGAAGTTATTATTTAAATCGTCACAATTTTTTCTTTCTGAGGAATTTACATTATTGACGGTTGCACCTCGGGTAAACAACACGTTTAGAAGTTTTTTTTGAAATCCTTTGTTACAATTGGGGCATAATCTGACAGTTAAGTTTTCTCTTCCGCATTTGAAACATTTTAAGTTCCGACGTTTGAGTTTCGGACATTGTAATTTTTTATGACCTTGATGATTGCAATGAAAACAGACTATATCATAACTTGAATCATTGTTTGATACACTGGTGCTTGAACATGGTTTTACGTAAGCTAGATCAGATTCCAAAAGATTAGAACTACTAGGAGAAGGCGGGTGTTCGAACTTTTCTAATTGTGTTCTTTTTGTTTCCAATAATCTACACGATCGTAGAAGTTCGGACTTTGATTTTATTTCGATAAGTTCTAATTGTGTCTGATAAAAGGGAGAAATATTGCATAGCAAGATCTTTAATTGACGATTTTCTGAAATTGTAACGGAAAGCCTACTGAATAAAGTATCCCGAATAGCTAAATAAATTCACATGGTTTCGTTAGTGCCTTGTGTGCGAGATTCAATTTCTTCGTATAATTTCTCATCATAATCTGCAGTTTGGAATTCTTATCAGAGTAATTTTACTAGTAATGGCCAATCCACTGCTAGCTTAATATTAGCTCTAAACCAAGTTAGAGCTTTTCCGGAGAAAAGGTCATAGGCGGATCTAAATAGTTCGTCCTGATCGACATTTCGGGCTTTACTGAGTTCGTCAACGCGCTAAGAAAGCCTCAAGGACATGCGTTCGACACAGATGTTTTGACAGGAGTTGATTGAAAAACATTTTTGTGTTCTGAATCACTATCTGATTATTTATTGGGTTTAATATATCAATAGATATATTAGTAGATGAACGGTTGAATTTTCAGACCAATCTTTCGACATCGGACTTCAAATTAGTCAACTGCAATAATGCTTCATTTTTCGCGGAAATCTCAATCGGGGTCACTATTTTGAATTCTTCGTCCATTATGCATAACTAATGCTGACATAAGAGAAAATTTTGATGATTTCGAATCTCCGTTGAAATATAAGTTTAACTAATTTCTCATCGTTGAGTAAAATACGTGCAATATCATCTTCAAATTTGATAGGATATGAAATGGTGGATCATTCACCCCTAGCCTCTAGTTTCAAAACATTTCTAAAAGATTTGCTAGTAGCTTCAACTCCACCAGGCTTGAGTCCTCTGTTTTCTAATTCGTGATTCAGTTCTTCCTGATTTAATCGGTTTTTCTCGTTTTTCCAAATGTTTGAGTAAGACATGATGAGAATACATACAATAATACCTATATGTTATTGAATTTATGTGAATATGTGATGGTAAACAAAGTTTTATCAGTGTAACATATGTTCTCTACTTTTTCTAAATAATAAGCCTGAAATATTTGACGCACAGAATGACTGAAGTAATTAAAAATTCCTTTCAAATAATCGAGTGTCTTATATATCTCCACAAACGAATATTGAATATATGTATCTATTCACTAACAATGACTGTCATTAATTGAAATTGATTGGAATATTTTCTAACCACTACAAAAGTTTATAGTGCCCTCCTTTCACGTTAAAGAGAACACTTGCCCAGCCCAGAAGGGTTGGGGTGGATTCGGATCTTGAGTGTCGAGGTAAAAGAAATATATCAGGACCCAATTTCAATTGAGTGTTGTCCCTTATAATTATTCCAATGCCATTATTACAATCACAACGAAGTGCGAAAAGGCCTACGGAGTTCGAACTCAGATTACTGTACAATAGAAACAATAATAATAATTAAATTAGCACATTCGTCAACATTGAAACTTGAAATTGGTGATAAAATGAGAGTACTCAGCCTGATGAGGTGAAATGCAGCCGTGAGTTGTCTTAACCTCCTGGTGAAGCTGATTTCAAATTGGATAGATGATATTCGGTAGAAGTAGAAGATCGGGGTCAACGGGGTGAATGATTACCTTGACGTAAACGCCTATTCATTTTGAAGAAATATTTAGAAACGGTTTATGATTTTTCTGAATCAAAATTCTGACCTCGGTTGCTGTTTGGTTTTTCTTGTAATGTTGATGCTTCTCTTGCTCTTATCCCGGATGTTAAATCCTAAAATCTTGGATAACAATTCGCAGAATTCAATAAAACGATAATTATAATACGAAGTGAAAAATACCTTTCATGTGTTTTGAATGTATCGCCATCTCGTCTCTTTCTTTCCCGTTATCTCTGCATCTATCTCACTTCCCCTAGTAATGAAATTGAATTTTATTTATTATTTCGATTGAAATATTAATTTAGCGACTCCAGATATCAAGCCGTGAAATAATGATACACTTTTGCCCACAAAACGAGCTCCGAATAAACAATACTTTGTTCAGACACGAAGAACAACATGAATATCCATTTCAAAATACAAGAGGGGATAGGTCAATGATAGACTACATTTTGACAAACAGGAAGATACATTGTACACAGATACTGGACATCAGATGCTCATGTTCTGCAAATATAGGAAGTGATCACAATCTGGTCTTGGAAAAAATAAGAATGAGAATACAGAAACCTCAAAACACAGACCCAATAATTTGTGGATCGAAGATAAAAGTCGTATGCCTACAAGACGGATCAACAAGAAATATTTACAAGTCAAGTCTGGAGAATGAAATAGACAAAAATCCTGTGACACAGGAGGAAGACGTCGAAGATGGTTGGAGAAAGATTAAAAATAACATCATTAAGGCAGCAAGGGAAGCAGTTGCGGAACGACAAATAAACGGAATATCAAGAAGCGTGAAAAATACACCCTGGTTTTGTGAAGAGGTAAAATTAAAATGCCAGGAGAAGACAAAAGCTTATCTCAAATATAGATACAAAAAAACCAGGGAAGCCCATGAGGAATATAAGACAATTCGCAACGAAACAATCGCATTAGTAAGAAAGAAGAAAACAGAACATTGGGAAAAATTCTCTAAAGAAATGGAACATGACTTCTATGGATTGCAGAAGGAGATCTGGAGAGTGATACGTATACAGAGAAAGGAAATGAAGGAGCTAATAGAAGGTAGGTACATTGAAAAGGATACATCGATGAATCACTTAAAACAATTACACAATAAAACAAAAAACTTAACACCGGAAACACCAGAAATTGTAACAGATGAAACACTACAAAAAGAAGAGCAGGAAGTCGAACAAGCACTCAAAAAATTGAAAAATCGGAAGTCAGCTGGTAAAGGCGGAATACAAAATGAACTATCGAAATACTTAGGAACAAAACTAACCAGTGAGTTAACAAAGTTTATAAATAAGATAATACAAGGATCACGGATACAGGAAGAATGGCGAACAAGCATAATGATACTACTCTTTAAGAAAAGTGAAAAGACCGAATCTAACAACTACCGAGGAATTGTAACGGTGTTGCTCGCCCTCTCTTACCTGGAGACTCACTTGGTCAAAAGGTCCTTCGGGCGCCAGCTATTTTTTCCTAAAGGGGAAACAGCAAACCCACCTAGGCAGCTACTAGTCGAAGAAGGGTTCGGTGGTGTCTAAGGTAGTAGCGACAACCAGTGATTCATAAGACTGAGGTTTTAACATTTATTGAAACACAATGAGAAAACTTTATGTACAATATATACAGGTATGGTCAGAATGCCAGACTGAGTATTTCAAAATGATATTAAAGGAAAATAGCAACACATATGATACAATGAGATGAAAAGTAAAGGTGATCAGGTAGACTTATTATGGTGACTTCGGACGGTAATTAGTTTACGAATGAGTTGGCTACCAGCATTAGAACCCAATCAGGAGGTATTGAACAATGATCGAACCCAGTGTTTCTCTGCTTCGGACCCCTACTGACGGTTTCGGTAATCCCCAGTCATCCACCTGATGTGAGTCTCCACTCCGTGTCAGATGTGTGGCTTAGGATTCCAATCGGACGGCAAGAAAAAGGGGTTCAGTACGAACGTGCAAAACCAATTGCATCGAAACACTAGATTCTCATAAAACGGGAAATGGTTCTTACCTCAGGGAACTCACTTTCACTCTCGCGGAACGGTAAGTAAAAAGAAAAGGGAACTGAAAGTACGTTACTACTAAAAACGAAGCCCTAATATCGCACACTAATGCCTCGAAAATCAAATCGTAATTCAACTGAAAATGCAACTCAAAGTCAAACGAAGAATAAACTGAAAAGTGAAGAATAAACTCGGAGTCTTTAAGAATAAACAGGAAGTCGACTAGAAGTTAGAAGAAGTCAGAAGTCGCAAGGTAAAACTGAAGTAATCAAGGAATAAACTGGAAGTGAGAAGTTAGAAGAAGTTAGAAGTAGTGAGACGAAGAATAAACTGAAAGTCAGAAGTGAGTCCTCATCGGCGGGTATCTCCCTTTTATAACCTTCGGGGAGGGGGCAGAAAACATCTGTGAAAAATCGTCAAACTTCTCGAATATTCCAGGCGGTAAAAATCTCTCCGGTTTCGACTTATCGAAGATTTGAGACAAAAAACCCGATAATCAGAAATAAACAGCGTTTTTCATATCTGTCTGCACTATGAAAAACGCTAACATAATATCGTCCGATACTTTTTCACCTTAACGGTTTATTTCTGATTTTGTGAAATGAATTACTGGAAAACGGAAATATTTAAATAAATATGCGGACGGAGAAATTCGAAAATGAAAATGATTTACTTGTTTAAATCTAAAAAAGGAAATAATTATTCTGATATGCAATGAAAGAGATTATTCTAATATGAAAAATTAAAATGAAGTCTGACTTTTCCTCACAGAAAATTCATACTTCGTTACAGAATTAACCTCCTGTGCACAACTTTAAAACTGACCACAAAATTATTAGCAACAAAATAACCTCACTAACACAAATTTTGGAAGAACAACAAGGACTTAGGACCGGAAGATCTTGTAACGACGCAATATTTGTAGTTAGACAAATCAATGAGAAATCAATTGAATATAAAAGACCAACGTTCCTATGTTCAATAGATCTTGAGAAAGCATTCGATAAAGTTCAATTACAGGACGTAGTGCACATACTATACAATAGAAAATAAAATAGAAGCAAGGGTAAATTCAGAGTTATCGGAACCAATAGATGTAACAACTGGTATCCGACAGGGAGACTCATTGAGTCCCTTGTTATTTAACATCATATTAGACGAAATAATTAAGCAAGTTAAAACAAAGAGGGGTTATAGTATGGGCAACAGAGATATACAAATATTATGCTACGCCGATGATACTGGTGCTAATAGCTGGGGATGAAGATGACCTGCAGAGACTACTGCACTAGTTTAATATAACCGCGAAAAAATTCAATATGAGAGTATCAGCAGAAAAAACAAAATCAGTAGTAATCTCTAAAGAACCAATAAGATGCAAATTAGAAATCGATGGCCAGATGATAGAACAAGTGATGACGGTTAAGTATTTGGGAATTAAGTTAACATACAACACGATATAATAATAATAATAATAATATATATTGATCCTTTAAGACATATAAATACATGTGTATGATAGGTCAGAACAAAAAATAAAAAAAATAATACATACTCGAGTATAGAAGAAATTACTGACAATAATAATCAGCAATAGTAAAGAAACAGTCTTTAATTAATTTGTCCTTGATTATCTTTTTAAATTCTTTGATCTTTAGTGATTTAATACATTTCGGCAGGTGATTGAATAATTTGATAATTGGTAATTTGGAGAGTATTCAAACTTTGTCGTGTTATGTTTGGGGATATGGTATATTTCCTCATTTCTTGTATTATATTTGTGAAAGCTAGAGAGTTTGGAGAAGTTTCCCTCATTTTCCTTAAAATACACCAAGCACTTGTAGATGTAAATACATGCAACCGTTAGAATCCCTTTTTCAATAAAAATTGGTCGACAAGAAGATCTCAGAGGAATGTTAAAAATCACCCGTAAAATTCGCTTCTGAATTAGAAACACCCTACCAATATCAGTGAAGTTCCCCGAGAGCATGACATTATAGGATAGGTGGCTGTACACTAGACTATAATATATGCTCATAATAGCACTTAAGGGAAGTGAGTTTTTGACTCTACTTATTGCAAAGTGAGCACTGTTGAGTTTTTTGCAAATAGACTCAATTTGTGCGGTCTATCTCAAATTGAAATCGATGTAGATTTCAAGAAATTTTGAGTGCTCAGACGAAGAGATAATTTCATCTAAATGACCAACAACCAGAACTCGCTCACTACCTCTCACAGTGAAGTGAACACACTGAGTTTTCTCTATATTTGTAATGAGAGAGTTCAAACGACACCATTCAACAAAGCACTTCAACAATGTACAACACAGTTCCTGTAGTTCTTCAAAGGTCCGAGCAGCAACCAACATCGAGGTATCGTCGGCAAATAGAAGTATTCTGATAATCCTAGTTAACGGGATAGATCAGAAAGATTAGTCAGGTCAGCCATCATTTTTCTCAAATTGACAGGTAAGTCATTAATGAATAATAAGAATAGGAGTGGTCCCAGAGGGGACTCCGAGGACCAACTCATGTTCATCAGAAATATAATCCTCGTCTTTAACAGACATTGTTCTACCCTTAAGATAACTTGATAGCCAGTCAAGAAACACACCTCTAAAACCCAAATTGTAGCACTTTTCAACAATAACCTTGAAAGAAAGGCTGTCGAATGCCCGCGAGAGGTCGAAAAATAACCCGCTACGAACTGGCCATTATCGCGATACTCCCGACAGAGTTGAACTGCCTGATCGAAACTCATGTTGCGAGTTATCGAGTACACGATATTTGTCCAAGTAGTCCATCATTCTATTGAAGACAATACGCTCGAAAACCTTCGAAAAGACACTAAGTATCAAAATAGGTCTGTAATTTGCTATGTCATTAGCAGATTTATTTTTATAAATAAGAATCACTAAAGCCTTTTTGAGGAGATGAGGAAATACTCCAGAACTAACAGAAAGATTCATCACATGGGCAAAATGTGAAGCAATATCAACACCTACCAGCTTCAAGATGCGAGAAGAAACAGAGTCAACTCCACTACTCTTTTTGTTCTTAAGTAGTCTTATAATGTCTAATACCTCACACTCTAGCACAGGATGGAAAAAAAAGTTCGAGTTCAATATTTTAGATGTGGTACCGGAGGTAGATGATTGGTTATTATAAAAAGAATTGAGTTTACTCACAGTTACAGTAGAAAAATAATTGACAAAAATCTCTGCAACATCTTTCGCTTCGGTGTACAAAACATCATCAACAAGAAGCTCAACAGGTCGCTTCACTGCGCTCCCTCGCCCAGTGAGACTATTGACCAAATTCCACACTGTTCTATTTTTATTTTCAGAACTTTGTATTAGTTGTGTATTATATCTTAATTTAGTAGCTTATAAAGATTATAGGTTGATTGACCTGTTAGATTCTTATATAACCAATGAAGATTTTTAAGTTCTTGTTTGGCTGAAATAATCTCAGCATTAATCCACTTTTTATTGTTGTTATTGATAATATTCTTAAATTTTGTCAGTGGGCAGCAAATTTCAAAAATTTCCTGAATGCTCGAGACAAATGATCCGAAGCACCCATCCACATCCACATGGTCAGACATTTGACGGAAATTGTGATTCAAAATACGAAGGGCAGAATCATTCAAGTTCTCTTGATTAAGTTTTCTGACTATTTGTCGGGTTGATAAATTCTGAGCATCGGTACTGAATTTCACTACAAAATCAAGTGAGAGAGCACGATGGTCACTAATGAAAGTCTCGAACACCTCGGCAGTGCAACAGTCTGAATCGATGTTAGTCAAAATATAATCAACCTTGGATGCGGAAGTGTGCCCCGTAACATTAGAAAATACTCTAGTTGGAACTCTTGATGAGACATGTAAATTGAAACAGTCAAGAAAATTCAGAAATAATTTATGGTCAGGACAATTAACCTTGAGGAGATCAATGTTCAGATCACCACATACAAATATAACATCTCCTTTTTCATAGCAATGGTTCAAGGTATGGAACATTCTATCCAAAAATACCTCAAAATCACCTGAACATGGTCGGTACACGCTCAGAATAACCAGTCGCACTTCTTGAGCAAGCACTTTAATTCCGCACACTTCGAATTGCATCTCTTCGGAAAATTGCGACACGAACAATTTTTTCACTTGTAACTCAGGCTTCGTATAAACCATCGATCCACCATGAGCCCTAATACCTAATTTGTTGGATATGCACTGTACATTTAATTGTAGTATTTTCAATTTTTGTCTGGAAATATTGGGGGAAGGCTTGTCCCTACGCATCAACTGACCACCACCTTCTGACGTCGCCTTGGAAAAAACCTGTTGACTGCAACACCCTCTGGCCAAAACTCAGGATTCAACACTGTGTCTAAAAAGTCCGCCGGCAGCGAAACCTTGAAGGAGGAGTAAACGTCTGGTTGCTTGGAGTTTAGTTTTTCACAAGTAACATCCTGTATATGTTTTTGGAAATAATTTTGTAACTCGACAACGGTCGTATCCGGACCGAGTCTTGTTACGTGGAGATGGGAGAACTTTCTTTTTGGAAACACACTGAGAATATTCGTCTTTTGTGTTCCAACAAGAAGCTTATTAGATTTTTTTAGAATTATTTTCGCATTCGTTGGCGAAATAATTGATATTTTTGAATTTTCGTCAGGTAACTTGATGACATGTTTGGATATTTTGTTTTTAGAAACAACTTTCCAGGCATAGGAACTCTCGGTAATCGAAGGTGAATTCCCATCCGACTTCTCGGTTTGTTTTGGAGAATCCAAATGCGAATAATCTGAAGAACATGACATCTGTAATAACATCGGGTTGGGAGGTGCGTCAGATGAAGACAGGTCATCGGGACGATCTGTGTTATCAGATTTCCTGACACCTTGATTATCGCCTGGTTCTTTGATAAGGGGTTTTACATTCTTTATTGAACGAACTTCTTTCGTCAGTTTTTCTATCTGTTTATTTTGTGAAATGATTATATTTTTCAACGAGGCGAATTCATCCCTGAATATGCCAGAAATTTCGGCAACAATTTCATTCCTCATTTTCACTAAATCCAACATTGGTTGGTTGTACACCAGCTTTGTTGCTGGTGTGTACTTTGATGTTGGAATGTCATAACATTTGCATTAACTTGGCAGTTTTCACACTTCCAATCCGAGTTATTTGAACGAATTTCATTGAAACTTTCAACCGATAAATTCACACACTTTATGTGATAGTTACCACTACAAGAAGAACATTGTATCGAATCATCGTAGCGATCTATTTCATTAGAACATCGAGAGCAACAGATTCCACGTCCGTGCGGCATGATGAACACGAAGTATACAGGGTGAGTCAGGAGGAACGGACCAAACTTCAGGTGTGTATTCTACAGGTCGAAATAATTTCAAAAAACTCATATGTTGTTATCCGATTCTCATTTGTTTTCAAACTATAGGGTAATTAGAATATTTAAATAAGGTCAACCAATATTCAGATCAAGAGTTTCTCGGACTATGGATTGGTCGCTGTGGTCGTATTAGTTGACTTCCAAGATCTCCAAACCTCACACCATTGAACTATTGTTTGTGGGGCTGGTTCAAGAACGAGGTATACAAAGTTAAAGTTGACACTCGGGATGCTCTAATACGACGCATTAGAAATACGGCATTGCTTTTTTAAAGAAAAGCACGAATCAATCAGAAAAGCATCAAGAGCATTTCGCAAACGAATGTGTTTCGAGGTTAATGGCGGAATTTTCGTGCATTTATTAAAATAATGCTATAAATGAAACCATTTTAATATAGGAAATGTTGTTTTTCATAATGACGAACGAATAAGAACAAATGAAAATCGGATAACAACATATGAGTTTTTTTATATTATTTCGAGCTATAGAATACACACCTGAAGTTTGGTCCTTTCCTCCCAACTCACCCTGTATATAGAAGAGGGAGTGAGAAAATAGACAATGAAAGCCAACAGAATAGCAGGTTGTTTGAATGATACGATATGAAATAATAAGCACATTAGAACAGAAACAAAATCTAGAATATACAAATCTGTTGTTAGACCAGTTATGAAGTTCACAACCGAGACGAGACCACTAACAAGCAGAACTCAAAGATGCCTCGAAACAAGAGAGATGAAAACACTGAGAAAATTGCAGGAAAAACATTGTGGGATAGAGAAACGAATGAAAGCATAAGACGCATAGCTATGCGTCTTATGCGTCTATGCGAGGTTGACAATGTTAACACTTGGGTCTTTACCTCTTTAACAGAAAACAGGAATGGAACCAACACATAAACAGGATGACGGAACAGCGGATAGTAAGGATAGCCCGAGATGAGTCGCCGGGAGGTCGAAGAAGTGTGGGACGCCCGCGAAAACGATGGAACGACGACTTAGGACGACATTGCATGAAAGAAAAACAGGCAGGAATGTCTATTTATATATATATATATATATATATATATATATATATATATATATATATATATATAGATATATATATAGCAGCACAACAGACCGGATATAGTTCTGTTGGATCGGGAAAAGAGTGAGGTCAAGATCATTGATGTGACAATACCAGCAGATGAAAATTTAGAGAGATCGTACACCGAAAAACTCACCAAGTATCATGACCTTGCAAAAAAAAAAAAAATATATATATATATATATATATATATATATATATAGAACACGAATTATAACGGGATATGTGGAAATGAAAGGGCTAAATATTTGTTTCCTTCATTTATTTTCCATCAACGTTTCGGACCATCGAATATTTAGCCCTTTCATTTCCACACATCCCGTTATAATTCTTTGATCTCTAGCCTCAGTATAAATTTACCTTCGGAAACTATCGGGGACAACAGTCGACAATAGACTACATAGTTACTAATAGACGTATACATCCGACACAGGTACATTAAGTAAGATCACTGAACTCCGCAAATATAGCGGAAGTGACCATAGTTTGCTTCTCGGAAAAATCAAGATTTAACTAAACTGGAGAAGAAATGAAGAACCGACAACACACAAAGAGAAAATAAACATTGAATCTATGTGGGACACCACTATAAGGAAACTATTTCAAAATCGACTAGAATAAAGAATCGAAAAGAACCCAATAGAAGATATTGAAGATATTAATGACAGTTGGAGGAAATTGAAAGAGAATATTCTGGGGGCAGCAACATAATCGTTTGGTACTCGGACTGTGATAGAACAAAAATTGGGAACAAACAAAACACCGTGTTTCTGCAACAATATCAAGTAAAATTGCAAGGAGAAGAAGAGAGCGTACTTAAAATACATGTTATCAAGAACGGTAGAAGCATACGAACAATAAAAGAGAATCCGTAATGACACTAAGACACTAGTTAGACAAACAAACTAAGGACAAACACTGGGAAATCTTGTCCAAAAGAATGGAAACTGACTTCTATGGGTTACAGAAACAAATTTGGAGGTTAATAAGAAGTCAGAGGACGGAAGCAAGTGAGTTCATTAATAACACAAACATAGAAAAAGATACTTGGGTAGAATACTTGCGGGAACTTTACAGCGGAGAAAAGACTGAGACTGAAAGAAATGTACCAGAGATATTAACAGACGATGAAATCGATGTGGAAGAGAAAGATATAGAAACAGCACTGCAAAAATTGAAAAACAGGAAGAGCGCAGGTCAGGATGGCATCACTAACGAGCTACTCAAATATGGAGGGAAGAAGCTAAACCAACAACTAACAACTTCAATCCGAAAAATTCTCTTTCAACATAAGATACAATACTACGAGCACTGGTAAATGCATCCTGGTACGTTTCCAACTTCACCATCGACAAAGACCTAAACATACCATACATCACTGAGGAAGTCGAACGGTACTCAAGAAACTACCACCAGAAATTGGAAGGACACACAAACCAGCTAATTGACCAACTTGTCGAAAAATCCACTGAGAACTATGGAGGAATAAACCTTCTATGCACCACCCTGAAGTTAACTACCAAAATAAAAGCAAACAAGATAAATGAATGTATCTCACTAGCAGACGAACAGCAAGGGTTCAGATCAGGAAGATCCTGCACAGACGCCATCTTCATCATAAGGCAAATAACGGAAAAATCGATCGAATATAACCGACCTGCATTCATATGTTTTATTGATTTACAGAAGGCCTTCGATCGAATTCAGTTGAAAGACATAATACATCTTCTCCATGATAGACAAATACCATACTACATCTTCAAGACAACTTTTGAAACATAATTTCAATTTTGAAAATAAGATACAAGCGAAAATAAATGGCCAACCAACAGACCCGATACCTGAAAGTAATGGCATTCGACAGGGGGACTCTCTGAGCCCGCTCCTTTTCAACATTGTATTGGATGAAATTATAAAACAAGTACGCAAATTAAGGGGACATAAAATGGGGAATAAGCAGGTCAAGAGTGCTATGCAGACGATGCGGTGCTCGTGGCGGAGAACGAGAATGATCTCCAAAGACTGCTTTATCAGTTTAACTTAACAGCAAAAAAATTTAATATGATAATATCAGTGGCAAAAACAAAATCAATGGTCACTTCCAAGTCCCGATCAGATGTGAGCTGGTGGTTGATAATACAATAATAAGCAGGTAATGAAATTCAAATACTTAGGAATCGAAATATCTGGATACGGGGACATTGAGGCTGAAGTGAGAAACCAAGCTACAAGAGCATCGAGAGCAGCGGCATTCCTGAACGACACAATCTGGAAGAAAAATCATATTCGAACGGAAGCCAAAGCTCGGATATATGAGACTGCAATAAGACCTATCTTGACCTATACAGCCGAAACCCGACCTAAGACATCTAAAAAAGGACAAATATTAGAGACCACGGAAATGAAAATTGTGCGTAGATTAGCCGGAAAAACATTGATGGATAGAGAAAGAAGTGAGAATATAAGACGAACATGCCGGATAGATAACATCAATGACTGGGTGTTGGATAGGAAGATAAAATGGAATGAGGACATTGATCGAATGACAGAGGAACGAGTTGTGAAGGTAGCAAGGGACAAATCACCGGCAGGAAGAAGGAGCCTTGGGAGACCTAGAAAAAGGTGGAGCGACAACCTTTCACATGATTGAGTGGGGGCGATGATGTGAAGAAAAACAGGCAACTATGCCTATATTCAGCAGGAAGAAGAAGAAGATAAAAGACTGAGAAAGATAATATACCGAATTCGTTTTTCCAGGAATGTTATGCCTAGGTAATTGTGTTTCACTGTTTACTTCGCTCTAGTACCGTCAATATTGTAATACGGAATTGGTGCTTGGGGAGGCTTGAGGAAAAGATACTACATCATTGTTGAGAGAGCACGGAAACGACTTTTAAAAATCCTGTTCGAAACCTCAATAGTACTCAAGTGATAGATTATTCGAGGAATTGAGAATGATGGACCCGAGACAAAATGTTATGGTCAGAGGTTTCAAGGTTATAAAGGAAAGGGTCAAATCCTCTGCCGTTCATAGATTACCACAGGTCTATAATATAATTCCCACTCATTTGAAAATTTCACAAAGTTACCATCCTCTGAAGCGAAGAACAAACCACTGGTTCCTTGACTCTTTTTCAAACTTTTCATGAACTTTTCTGATGATCATTTCGTTATTATATTTTGTTGAATTTCATAGTTTATGTTGGTCTGTTGTTTTGATTTGAGAGAGTTCATACACAAGCCTTAGATGACTTTTTTAGCTCTCTCATTTTTTTAAATTTTATTGTATGCTATTGACTGAATAAATAAACAATAAATTGAGTTCAGAAGTAGTGTTAACGACCTAATCGATGATTGATGAATTAGTTTAGATAGGTTTGAAGGTCTCAAACAAGAAAAACCACTTGTGTACAAAGCCACACACACAAGTACACAAGTTTTTCTTGTTTGAGACCTTCAAACCTATCTATACTATTTCATCAATAAATTGAATTATTTAACTCAATTTGAGAAGAGAAGCTGAAAATCTTAAAAACTAAAAAGCGTATCTGCTTTCTCCCATTGTGCTTAGCTACACTATGGGAGAGATTTGGAGGCTGATTAACATTTAAATTTTTTCAAATGTGATTTTGAATGAGAAACTCTTCATAATCTAGATAATTTCGAAGACCATGAAGAGGAGTCAATTTCTGATGATGTCGATGAGGCTTAAAGAATTGAATTTTGTTTCATGAAAGCATTACGTTTAAGATTCTTTTTCGTTTCATTGAGAAGCTTCATTGTTGGTAGCAGGATTTTTTAAATATTTTATCCTCTAGAATACTGAAAAACGTAAAAAAAAACTTTTTTTACTTTATTGCGACAGACACGATAAACAAAATCAGATGCAAAAGTAGACATTTCTATTTTTTTAGCAAAATATCTTTATACTGACAGGCTATATTTTTATCAGTCATGCAATAATAATTTCTATCACCACTTTGAATATTTTGGTCAAAACTAGAACTTTGTTACTTCGATACTAAGAGTTTGGCAGGTTTTTCTCGTTTTACTCGAAACGGCTCATACATCAAGTGTTTGGTTTTGCATTTATATGCTTTATATGCATTGTTGGCCTGGTATGCAGCAGCTAGCTCAGTGTTATTTAAAGAGAACAGAGGTTATCAAAAACCAATGAAAAACCTAGTTTTGCTAGAAAATTTATGAAATTTCCTTTGGAACATCCCAAGGCAGCGATATACTACTTGACTTGCTACTTGTTTCATCGGTCCTTTGATTGTGTATTTTCCTCATATCGGATTAGTTGTATTGTTGATGTTAGTTACTCAATTCCACATACTGGCTATGCCCCTTATTGGGTTTTTCCATTGTTTATTTCTCTGGCCATTTTGTGTCAGATCAATGAGGATTTAGTTTACACTTCTTTTAGGAGTTTTGTACTCTTAAATGTTAAATTTGAGTGAATATTGAAAACGGATGTTAGATAGCGTACCCTAAAAAGTTCCCAGAATGCAGGAATTTATCCAGCTCCCTTTATACTTTTTTCGTTGTTTTTTGATTTATGCCAAAGTTACACAAAATCTATATGAGTTGTAGACTTGATATTATTCTGATCGATAACTATGACGTTTCATCTAAACTCGTTCGGAAGTTTTTACATATTTACTGATTTAGTTCAACAAACATAATGAGAAACTCTAGCATTTATTATTTTCAGTAGGACTAGTAGTCCAGTAACTTTGTCGTCTGAATGTATGGGGTAGTATGCGTCAAATCCGGTAGTTCTGATTTTCTGCAGACTTGTTCATGATGTTGGCCTTATGAATAATCCAAGTTTGTGATCTCGAGCGTCGATCGCAACTTTGTCAAAAATCGAAAAAACAGTGAAAAAAAGTTTTTTTTTTTCAAATTTTGGCAAATATCACCCTGAAGAAATGGTTTTTGAAAGAATTTCTTCAAGGCGATTCCAAAGAGGACTAAATTTACTACAATATGATACCCGAACTGTCTCTGAGGACCCAATAGTTTTTCATTTACAGTATTTCAAAGTTTATAATTTTTGTCGAATTTTCCAATTTTTTGTAAGTTGTCGTTTTTACCCTGATTATACCATCGAAGCCCTGTATTTTCAGGATTTGATGTCACAAAAGTAAATGGGGAGTGTTCAAGCTGAGCAGATTAAAAAAGATGAGTACACCAAAAGCTAATGAGTTTTTTTTGAAGTTGAGTAATATTAATAATTATTTTAGCTTTCTTGGATGGTCCCAGTTGAGGTTCGTCTATATCTATATCGATCCATTGGACGGCATATCCGTTTTAGTGGATGGTGATGAATCGTGGACCCACAAGTCATTCTGCATTTCCACATCAGACAGACCGTCGTTTTCTACTACAATATCAGGTTTATTATCACAAGATAAATCGCTGCTGGGCATGCAGACTGACAAAAAACTTTTTCAGAACGGTTCAGAGGGGACTGAATTTCCTACAATATGATACCAGAACTGTTTTTGTAGACATATTAGTTTTCGAAATTATTGCCGATTCGCACCGCTCACCCTTAAAAGTATCTATTGTATTTGCTACGTTCCACTTTGACTTACATAAGTTTCAATCAAAATTTTTTTTTTCAACTGCCATTAAAAGTGACATTTTTAATGACAGCAAACAATGTTAAAATTGATTGTTTTCGTGGAAGCATGTTAGAAATCTTTTCAACATTAGTGTTAAAAATATTTTTAGCACTTCATTTTCTTATGATGAGAAAAATTCAGCTTTTGCACATTTTTATTATAAATATTTAACAATCATTACTTATGAACATTAATATTAATCGTCAAACTAGAACAATTACTAACATTAATGCTCTGTGACGTTAGGGAGCTACGCAACATATTATTAGAATCCTCAGCATCATCAGGACTTGTAGAAACCGGAAGTACAATTGGATGATGATGATCCAAAATCTGTTGAGGTTGGGTGAAATTTTTCAACAATGACATTTCTATATGAAATAGAATGATCAACATAGCCCTTGGCTACCGTTGTAGACTTCCATCTACCATGTTTTTTTATACCTGTAATATTTGCTCCTGATTCTGCTAGCCATGAAGTGGAGGATCTCCGAAAACAGTGTCCTGTAGATTGCTTTGGTTCTGGCAGCAATAAGCAATAAAAGATGGAATTTAATACCAACTGGATTGGCTGTGCATTTATAATTCATGTATTTCAGAAAAAAACGACGATGTTTGATAACAGAAGGGAGTAGTGCAAAGTACTCATGAAAATAGTCTACATACTTCCCAATAATAGGTACCGAAAGAAAGACTGACTCTCGTTTTTGCATTTGGAAGTTGTATAACCAATGATTTATTAGTTATTTCGATATCTTTCACTGATAAATCACACAATTCTTCATGCCGACAGGCTCCAAATAATCCGAAAATAGTTGCAACCTTAACCATCAAGTATTTCTCATCTGATGCCTCCTTTATGAACTTTTTAACTTGTTCACGAGTGAGAATTTTGGATTTTTTGGGTCGATATCCTTCACTTTTCCGTTTTAAATATGTTTTCACCTTTAAATATTTACTAATATCTATACCATTTTTTCACACCATTTTTAAAAAGGGCGCTTGACTTTATAATTGAAAATTTGTACCACAAACTTCATGAAATCCATATGTTTTATTTTTTTTCTAAGTATGCCAGGAAAACAGTTTCACTGAAGTTCCCTCCTACATTTTTCAATTTACACCCGGGCCAGGAATCGTAATGCTGAGAAGATTTTTTTTAAGTAGCAGTTCCAGGTTTTTGCTCTTCTTGCAGACTCTTCAATATCCAGAGAAACAACCAAATCGTCACTTTTATCAATAATTGGATTCTCGACAAACATATCAAGCAGTTTAAAACCCAAGACGAAAATTGGACAGGAACGAAATTCGAAAGGCAGCGTCTTTTCTCATTTGTTAGTAATCATAACCAGGGACGGGCCCAAGGGGGCGGGGGATGGTGGGGCGATGATCCCCTTAATAATGAACGAAGTTGGCAAATTTTCAAAGCAGCCGGGAGATTTTCAAAGGAATTGCAAAAATTTCAAGGCGGTTGGAAAAATTTCAAAGCGGTTGGATAAATTTCTAAACAGTTGGAAAAAATTTCAAAAGGGTTGAAAAAATTTCAAAGTTGTTGGCAAGAATTCAAAACAGTTGGAAAAAATTCCTAAGTAGTTGGAAAAAGTTCAAAGCAGGTGGTAAAATTTCAAAGCAGTTGAAATATATAATTCCAGGAGAGTCATGAAATATGTACGAAGGAATCTGAATTAGAAAAAACAATTTCGCAATCAGTAATCGACAATATATGTATCACCGGCAATAAATGGTATTTTACCAAACATTTTTTCCATCAAGTGTTTGAAGAGATGCTGTCTCAAGAAGTAGGTACCTAGTTGTAAATTTTTCAGTTACGTCGCATGTACTGTGTCATAAAAAACCATCTGGTATCATAAATTTAATCTGTTACTATCAGACAAGCAGAATCATCATTAGGTACGCTCTTCGTGCATTGTGTTGTTCTGCGAATAAACAATACATTGAAAGTGAAATTTGAGTAATGTGGGGACTTATAAAAAATTACAAAAAATAATTATGAACAGAAAATGCACGAAGGACAACAAGTGTGAAAGAAAATTATGGGCAGTGACCACAGAATATCGGAAGGCAATTTGTTTTATTTTATTCAACAATAAAAACTGAAATTAGCTGGGAAACACAACAAAAATTATTCAAAACACTAAATATATCCTCAATTCCAAACATTAATTGCAATAAATGTTGCAAAAAGTTCAAATTAGAAAATTATGTTCAAAATTGTTCCTTCAATATGACTGATTTAGGGCAAAATCGTTTCCCTACTAAATTGAAAATTTTTTTTAAGAAGTTTCTTGAATTATGACACACACTTTGACACATATTTTCTGCTTTATTCCTTAGTTATGTTGCTTCTCACTATTTCATGGAATCTATAAGAAAAATTAAGGCTTTTCTTTATCGAACAAAATATATTTTCCGAAAATTTTGTTCACATTATTTTGTGAAATGGACCCATGTTAGGGATGAGCAGTTTCAATATTATGAATCTCGTCAAAGAGGTAAGTAATTAACTTTGTTGTTTCTTCTAGCCAACATTCAATCATGTATATTTCTTTATTTTATGGAATCTGCATCTTTTGTGAAAAATATCTTGTTTTATGGTTTTTGAAATTTTGAGATACCTACACCAGAGAATGAAACTGAACGTAATAACACCATGAAACAAAAAGTGTGTCTTAAAGTTTCAAACATACTTCAAGGTACAATTCACAAAAAAATACGATTCCATGAAATGAAAAACTCACATTATTGAATATTGGGTAATTGGAAAATCCACTTTGATTCCCAATAATAACTCCTTTCACAGAATAAAAAGAATAGATTTTTCAGAAAAAATAATATCTCTGATGAAAATGAGCTGTGCCTTCGCTCCCAGATTCCTTGAAATAAAGAAAAGCTACAAAACTGAAGAAAGAAACAAGTAGGGTTTCTCAAAGTTTCAAGCAAAATCAAGATACTCTTCATAAAATATACTCAATTGAATGTTCGGTACCTAGATGGAAAAAAAAGTTAATTACTCCTCACTCTGTTGAAATTCATCATTTTGATTTTTTTTTTAACCGAAACAACTGTTATACCATCATATCATTGTATGAACAAATATTATAGCATGATATGTATAACGGTTTCCTGTTAATTCAATGTACAGTTGGAAAATTTTCGATCGAATTCGTACTTTTTTTTCATTTCACTATTCGCTGCTTAGCTCAAACATAATTTTTCACACTCGTCATTTCCTTTTTTACATCATATATAAAAAGTACAGGGCTTTGAAATTAAAATATGAGGCTGAAAATGATATAATTTCAAAAAACTGAAATTCGACAAAAATGATAAAATTTGAAAGACTGTATATAAAAAACGATTGGGTCTACAGAAACAGTTTTGGTATCATATTGTAGAAAATTTTGTTTTCTTGAAAAAGAAGAAGTTTTATAAAAAAACTAGTTCTTCAGAATGATATCGGCCAAAATTTGAGAAAAAAACTTTTTTTCATGGTTTTTTCGATTTTTGACAAAGTTGCGATCAACGCTTGAGGTCACAAACTTGGGTTATTGATAGAGACAACATTATAAATAAGTGTGCAAAAAAATCAGAACTACCGGATTTGACGCATACTATGATGTATGAAGTTGCTAGACTATAGTAGGATGCTTCTCATTCTTTGGTGAAATAGCCGTAAATATTATATGAGTTAGTTTATCTCAGAATGACAATTCTCGTAATATGTCTTAGTTTTTGTTCCTGAAAAATATTCTGTTTTCTTGTGTTATAACATGTTTGGTTTATCTATGGGAGATGATTGCCTTTCATTGGGGTCCCGTAGCAGTCTTCAAACATCTGAAGTGCCGAAAAATCATCACCTGGAAGGTCGTATCTGGTTTGAAAAAACCCTCATGACCAGAGAGCAACAATTTGTGGATTTTGAATTTGAATATCGAAGGAATTTCGAAAGACAAGTGTGATTACGTCTCCAAATTAGCTGATGAACATGGTATCGAAGAGATTCTTCTGCAAGAAACCCACACGGCAACAGAATCGTCGTGAAAAAGGACAGTTGAAAGGTTATGTATTAATTGATTTTTCACAAGTTCAGCTTGTTAGGTTGAAAAATTATCAGTTACGTAACTTTCAACAGATTCGGAAAGGGGAAATTGATGGAGTTTTTTTTCATTTCTTTCAAATTTTGTGACATTTCTGTCATAAATATTTATAAATCTCCGAACATGATTTGGCCAAGAAATCTTAATGTTGATGTTTTTTAAAGTAGCAAATGCATTTCCAAAATGCCTTCGATTTATTCTGAATAATCGGTTTCTTTTCTGCTTTTTGTCTTTTTTCATTTCAGATTAAGAATTACGAGTCGTTTTGGGAAGAATCTGTGTATCCGAGACCATCGACGGATATCATGAAGATGATCACACTGATGTCTTTCAAGATTTTCCTGATATTTTATGTTATTTTGTTTACGGGGAGGCAGGTTTTTTCGGCTGAGGTTTTTTCCCCTGGCTGTATAGTATCGTATGATACAAGTGTTGATAGTATCGTATGATTCTATAGTATCATACAAAGAATGTTATGATACCCCGTTCTTTTTTTACCTCAGCTTAGGTACTTTTTGTTTCAACATTTATTGTATTATTTTAGCTCTCTTTTTCATAAGAATATATAATTACATAATATGGCCCCATACTAATTAGATACATTGTTTATCTGTTTACCATTTATTCCATATATTACTATGTTGTATTTTGCAGACTAAGCAATGAACACCTGCAGTCAATACACAGAAAGATGAGATAAGAAATATTATAAATATCTGTGGATGACATTTTCTAGTCAGTTAATTAATCGATCTAGTAGCTCTACCAAGTATTAATTAACGTTGTATTGTATTGAATAAAGTAAAGTAGTTTTTTTTTTAAACGAAGTCTTCCTCCCGAAAAACATAATTGTCGACGAGGTCTGGGATTATGCCGGTTTTGTGAAATCCTGTGAGTTCCTGAAGAAGAGGTCCATCCAGTCTGCAACACCGTCGTTTTCAACCGTTGAGCACAAGAAGAACTAGGTGAAGAAGACAGGAGCCCGATCACCCGAGTAGCGACGGTTTCAAATTCAGCAAGACAACGTGGTGAGCAATCCTTAAATTACTCCCAATTCAGAGGTCGTAAGAATAAAACAAAGAAAATGGCAGTAGATTTGTCACTAGCTGAAAAGTTTGGTACGCTATTACCCAAATTTTCAGGTGTTGAGAACGAGTTGCATTCGTTCATAAAAAGTGTTGATGATTATCTAGCGATGTTCGTAAACGAAAATATTATGGTGAAAAATTATTGCTTCGTAGTAGTCAAATCAAAACTAATAGATAGAGCCCTAGCAGAAGTAGCAACGTCTGACATTCCGAATAATTGGGATGTTCTCAAGCATTTCTTATACACTAAATTTGGTGATCAAATTAACCTTGATGTTTTGATACACCAATTGCAATTCTTAAACAAAAAGCCCAATGAGGATATAATATTATTTATGGACCGAATAATTTCTTTGAAAATAAGAATAAATTATAGGATAGATGCAGATAGAATGTCAGATCCAGAAAAAGCAATTCATAAGAATAATATTTTAAAAATTTGTAAAACTGTTTTAATATCAAACGCACCTATGGAGCTAAGAACATATTTAATAACGAATAATGAATTTTCTTTTGATGACACAGTAAATGCAACGAAAGACTATATGTGCAATCTAGCCCAATACGAATTACTTGATAGAAGTAGAAAAAATAAAAATTTCCCTCAGAATCATTCGAAAAATGTTCCAAGAAACTTTAATTATACTTCCCAAAATAGATCAAATCACTTATTTAATAATTACGGCGAAGTACCTAGATTTTCTTCGCAGCCAATTCCATTTACTCAAAGGAATACTAACTACCAATACCCAAGTCATGATAATAATTTTAAACCTAATCATTCAAGTAATGTTTTCAAACCAAATCCCAATCAAAGAATTACTACCCCTCCAGAGAAAATGTCGATTCAGACAAGAAATTATCCCAAGAAACATTCAAACTACTCTACGCAATATAATAAAAATCCTCAACGTAACTTCTATCATAATAATGCTCATAATAATTACCAGAACAGAAATCAACATAATAATCCCAATTTTTACTTTGAAGAATTAATGCATTTAGATACGAGGAAACAAAGAAATGAAAATCAATTTGATTATTGTAAACCTTCAACATCAAAAAACCACGACAGTAATAGTCGAAATTTTCGCGAAGTTACCCAAGAAGACGAATTGACTTAAATTATAATATTAATCATTCCAATCAATTACCCTTTATTGAATTTGAATATCCAAAATGTAAACTTTTAATAGATAGTGGCTGTTCAGTATGTTTGATAGATCCGAAATTTGCTTATAATAATTTCTATGATAATATTTTTCAAGAAGAAACAACGTTAACTGCATGCATGAAGCAGGAAACTTCAAATGAAAAAGTATTACTTCCTTTATTTTCAGAATTCCGAATGAATGATAGTCACCCTTTTGTACTTTATAAATTTCATAATAATTACGATGGCCTTATAGGAGCCGATTTTCTTAATAAATACGGTTTGGCGTTAGACTTTGTAACGTTCAAATTTGAACGTTTGCAGGTTCGCGCGAAGGTGCGCAAGGATCGCTAATATTCGAGCGCAGGTCGCGAATGGTCGGACCGGAATAAATCCTTTTCTCGGCTCATTATTATTTTGGATGCTCCGTCTTCACGAGATAAATAAAAAAGCGATAGAAAATTTCTGCAACCACAAGTGTGGGATCTTTTATAAATTTATTTCAAGGAAGAGAAGTATTGAGAAGGTGTAGTGAACACCATTCATTCGATTAATTCGGATTTCAATAATAATAAGGTAACCGAAGTACTTGATATTTGGATTGTTTTTAAACCTTAACATTGTAGCGCTACGAGTGCGATTTCTGTGGAAGCACCAGTCCGATTTGCCGATTGCCAATTTTGGGCCGATTTGGGGCCCGACTTTGCGGACCTCTCGACCGCCAAGGTACTCCCAGTTCACCCTGGTACATCGCCACTCACCGGGGACGTTGCCACCCCTTACGTTTGTGCCGTTTCGCCCATATTCACGCTAAGTATACCTCAGTTGAAACTTGGTGCAATTTATAAAAGACAGTAAAGTTTTATATTTTATACCTATTTACCTCTTGAAGAAACACTTTCGAATTGTGTATTTGATAGGGAAGAGAGAGATAGAATAACACAAACTAACAACTAGACTTAGAAATTTTGATATCGATGTGATTTGGCGGCTATAAATAAAAGTGGGGAAGAAAATATAATATCACCTTGTTATTAACCCTCATTCAAGTAGAGAAGAAGGAAATTATTAGTGAGTTCCTTTTATTGTTTCCCTCTTTACAAATTTATTGTACGTTAGAACCGGAACTTCGAGCTAGCCGGAGTTCTAGCGTTACAACTTTCAAAACCAAGTATTAATGAATACCTATTGTAGAATTCCTTTTAAATATCAACAAGTATGTCAAAATCCAGTAAAAATCCCTGTTGATCTTAGTCATTTGGAACCCAAGTTAAGCAATCAATTAATGAAAATTTTGCAAATGAACTCGAAAGCTTTTCAGTTGCCAGACAACCATTGAATTTTAAAAGTAAAATTAAACATAAAATTCGTACAAGCGATGAAATACCTGTACACTGTAAAATATATCGATATCCTGAAACTCATAAAAAGGAAATTAAAAATCAAATTGAAGATTTATTAGAAAAGAAAATTATTAGACCGAGCATTTCTCCGTGGTCTTTTCCCATTGTAATGGTCCCAAAGAAGCAAGATTTATCCGGAAAAACTTAATGGCGCATGGCTATAGATTATAGAAAATTGAACGATAAAACTATAGATGATCAATATCCTTTACCCCAAATCGAAAATATTTTAGATAAACTCGGAAATAAAAAATATTTCACTACTCTTGATCTAGCATCTGGTTTTCATCAAATTGAATTAGATGAAGAATCTATTGAAAAAACCGCTTTTACAGTTGATAACGGACATTATGAATTTCTTAGAATGCCATTTGGATTAAAAAATGCCCCTAGAACATTTCAGAGATGCATGAATGAAATACTTAAAGATTATATTGGAAAAATTTTGCTATATCTACATGGATGATATAATTATAATTTCAGAATCAGTCGAGGAGCACTTAGCAAATATTCATACTGTTCTTGAAGTATTAAAGAAAGAACAATTTCAGATTCAATTAGATAAATGTCATTTCTTCAAGGAAGAAATAGAATTTTTAGGAGATATTATTACGCCAGAAGGAATTAAGCCGAATCCAAATAAATTGAAAGTGATTTCACAATTTCCAATTCCGAAAACTCAGAAAAAAATTAAATCATTTCTTGGTCTAGTCGGATATTATAGAAAATTCATTCCTAATTTTGCAAAGATTACTAAACCTTTAACAATATGTTTGAAGAAAAATGCGAAAATTAATATTGATGATCCCAAATACATTGAAGCTTTTGAAATATGTAAAAGAAGTTTAATGAACGAAAAAATAAAATAAAGATATTGCGTTATCCAAATTATAATGAACCCTTTGTTTTAACTACAGACGCATCAGGATTTGCGATAGGTTCTGTATTATCTCAAGGCATTCCTCCGAATGACCTTCCCATTGCTTATGCTAGTAAAACCCTTACTGAAGCGGAATCTCGATATAGCACCATAGAAAAAGAATTACTCGCGATCGTTTGGTCATACAAGCATTTTCGTCCTTATTTGTACGGGAGAAAATTCACAATTTATACGGATCATAAACCTTTAACATGGTTATTCTCTTTGAAAGAACCTAATTCACGTTTAATGAGATGCCATATTAAACTGGAAGAATTTGATTATGAAATTAAATATAGAAAAGGATCAATGAATCATGCAGATGCATTTAGTAGAATAATATTAGAAAATGTTGAAAATACGATTATAAATAAAGACTTCGCATATTTTAATGACATTACGTATGAAAACTTCACGAAACTATATGAAACAAATAACATTCCCGATTGTCATAATATTGAAGAAAAACAAGGTAATTTATTTGAAGCCCCTAATAAATATTCGTTGGTCCATTGCGTATCAGAAGATTTTCATATGAGTAGAGGCATTGCCCGAGATTTTAAGAGAAAATTTGGAAATATAGATGAATTAAAATCGCAGAATAAAAAAGTAGGAGAAGTAGCCGTTGCTCGAAATGAAAACTGTGTTATTTATTATTTGATAACTAAGAAATCCTATTACGATAAACCTACATACGAAAATGTATTTAATTCCCTTTTATATTTGAAAAAACTTATGGATTCAAGAAATGAAACTCATTTAGCTTTACCGCGTATAGCATGCGGATTAGATCAATTAAAATGGCCTATCATTTTGAATATGATAAAGTATATTTTTGCAAGATGCAAAGTGAAAATAATTATTTATTATTTATCGCCACTGCATACTGAAGTAAATAAAGAATTTATAGATTTTAATGCAATCGAAGATAATGAATCAATTTTTAATAATGTAACCGACGACGAATTAGATGAATGTTTAAATCTCTTAACTGAGCCTTATGCAGAATTACCCGTTTTAAATGATGAAGATTTAACTGAATTACAATCAGGAAACATAATTGTCCATAGCGATATAACAGTTCACAGTAATACTGAAATTCCAATTTTGGAACTCCCTTACACTGAAAGAAGTATTAATGCTTATCCATTACAAATTACTTTGAAGATAGGTCCAAGTTATAATATGACGAAAGTGAAACTGTTCGGAGATAAACTACGTTTTAGAATCTCCATTAATTCGATTGATAGAGATATTTTCCGATTTATTAAAGAATACGTTCAACCTCAAAAATCATATACTATATATTTTGTCTCTGAAGAATTAGAAAAACCCTTTATACGAATTTTACAAAATAATTTCAATTATAAAACTCTACAATTTAAAATTTCTAGAATATTCGTGGGAGATGTCGAAGATAAAGAGGAACAATTACTACGAATTCAGCAATATCATGAAACCAAAACTATTCATCGCGGATTGAGAGAAAATTTAATAAGTTTGAGACGTAAATATTATTGGCCGAATATGAATAAAGACGTACAGAATTATATTAACTCGTGTGAGATATGTCAGAAAAATAAATATGAGAGAACGCCGATTCAATTACAATTTAAACCGAACCCAATAGGATCAAAACCATTTACACACATATATTGTGATACTATAAGATTTGGACAAACCTATTGTTTGAGCATTATTGATTCGTTCTCTAGATTAGGACAATGTTACAGTCCGAATTCGAATGCACTTATAGAGAGGTTTCATTCTACGTTAACTGAACAATTAAGAGTTATCAATTCCAGTAATTCAACGTTTCAAAATAAATTAGCACAGGCTTTACTTAGTTACAATAATTCTAATCACTCCAGTTTAGAAATGACTCCGATGCAAATAATCAAAGCTGATTTAAATTATTCCTTGCCAATAGAAAAAACGCACAACGAAAAAGTGTAGAATTATATTGAAAATTATATCGAAAACTTGAACGATATTGCTGTACAATTAAATAAAAGTCAGAAAAAGGCCACAGAACATTTAGATAAATTGAATATAAAACGATTAGCTGAAAAGGACCATGATTTGAATGAAAACCCTACGTATTTAAAAAATCCAATAACGCGTAAACTCGATCCAGTTTATAAAAGAAAAATATTCGTGAGATTGATTCACACCGTATACAAGATGTGAAAAACAAACATATTTATCATAAAAAGATTTTAAAACAACGGAAAAAACATTAAATACTTTTGTTTCAGATTCAAGATGAAACACTTCGTTTTCCTTCTTATAATACTAAAGATAATTATAATAACCAGTATTAAAATTACTCCCTTGGAAAATAATATACTCCCCATTTTACTTGGAAAAGCGTATATAACAAAGAAAAATATACAACTGATTTATCATATTGATTTGAAACAAGTCGAGGATATCAGAAAGAAATTTATAATTTGAAAAATAAAGAATTATTGGGATTTACACAAACGCCGCATTATGAATATTTACAACATTCGCATACAATTAATATTAAAACTTTAGAAGAACTTGTTAATAGAAGAATAAGAGTTAAAAGAGGACTTATTAATATTGGAGGTAAAATTTCAAAGATTTTATTTGGAACGTTAGATTCAGACGACGAAGAACTTTATAAAAATTATTTTGAAAGTATAGCAAGAAACGAGGACACACTTATGAGGAATCAAAAACAGATTGCTACTGTAATTAACGATTTGAAAAATAAGTATATTGATAAATTTCGACAATTTGCAGATAATTATAAATCATTACGAACAATACCGCAATTGAAACACATTGAACACATGCATCTTCTCACATTTGAAATTAAGAATATTAAAAGCATATTAGATGAAATCCAAACAGCAGTGAGCTTTGCTAGATTACATATTCTACATGAATCTATTTTGCCATATACGAAATTCGCAGAATTAATTAAAAATGACACTATTATTCCATTGCATCATTTAAAAGATTATTATCAGTTATGTCATACAAAAGTAATGTTTAAAGAGAAAGTTCTATTATTTCTTATATCAATTCCGACCGTTTATGAAGAAAATTTTAATCTATACAAGTTTTACTGTATCCCTCAGAAGAACTTAACCCTTCCTTATACCAATCCTTATATGCTCACTCAACAAGAAGAATTGAATATGGTCAACCAGTGAATGTCATGCAGTCGAAGAAGATTATCTTTGCGATCAAGACTCCTTAACAAAACCTCCAGAATGTATGAAGATGATATTGAAGACACATTTAGAAAATTGTCCCAGGAAAAAAGTTATATCTATATCAAATTTGAAAACCTTAGAAGATGGAAGCATCCTTTCAATAAATAATATGGAAATTCAAGAAAAATGTCCTCAGCAAACAAAATATTACTTCACTTCACCGATGGCGATAATCCAGTCAAAATGTATTATAAGTAATTTCCAAAAAGAGATATTCCCAACATCGATTAGAAATGAAGAAAAATACATAATTCTACCCAAGACGGCGATAGTCCCACGAAACCAATCCCGAGAAGAGGAGAAAGAAGATTTCCGGGAAGAAGATATTCCAGATGTCAAAGTAGAAGATATTCAAAGATGGAATCCAAGTACACCATCAACTTTTATTATTATTATAGGAATATTCATGTTTTTAATTATTTTATACTTTTTATTGAAATATTTTGAAAAATGTAAAGCTACACCTAATCAAGGTGATACCTTTATCCAAAGGGGGGAGGAATTACATAATATGGCCCCATACTAATTAGATACATTGTTTATCTGTTTACCATTTTTTCCATATTTATATTACTATGTTGTATTTTGCAGACTAAGCAATGAACACCTGCAGTCAATACGCAGGAAGATGAGATAAGAAATATTATAAATATCTGTGGATGACATTTTCTAGTCAGTTAATTAATCAACTTAGTAGCTCTACCTAGTATTAACGTTGTATTGTATTGAATAAAGTAAAGTAGTTTTTTTTAAAAACGAAGTCTTCCTCCCGAAAAACATAATTATATATATATATATATATATATATATATATATATATATATATATATATATATATATATATATATATATATATATATATATATATATATATATGGTATAGAGAACGCGCCGAACCATTCACTGTTGGGTAAACAATTAACAGTGCTGTGCCTAAGGTGGCGTCGGGACACAGTAACAAAGCCTACACAGAACACACCCATCATTCTAACTCGCACAAGCTTTAAGTAGCTTCTGAGGGGTTTCACTGAAACCTAGAATGCATGGAAATACATAAATACATATATATTTCTCTTAGACAAAAGAAAGAGGAGACGCGGCATAGCCAGCAAAATAGTGAAGCCAACATCCCAACGAGCAAAAATGAAATGGACGATTGTATCACTACGTACGCCAATATTTGTACGACGTTGTCAGGTTTCCGGAGTTTACTGATATATTAATATCGAATCGTTCGAAGGAGCAGTTGAGATTACAATTATTCCTTTACTATTGTATTTTTAAACGTACGAAATGCGTAAAAGTTTGATGAAATGTTGAGAATTTCAATTTTTAAACACAATTGTTCAAGATCTGACCATAACTGCGTTCACCTTCAACATTGTACTTTTTATTGTATTGCGTATTCCCTCTTACACCCTATGCCTGGGTTAACTCATAAAAGCTAGAACATGACCTATTCGAAGTCTTTCCTTTCTTACTTTCGAACATAGCTATAAATATAAACAAGGTATAAACTGATTCGAAGGTACGTTTTTCAAATTCAAGTTGCTTGGAAGTATTCATCTCAGCGCTACGTGACAACACCGATTTCCTCCTTTTCATTCATAGTTTTTTCGCAGCCAATCACATTAATTCCCTTCGATTTGAAATTTAATGCTTGATACGTCGTTGCCGCAGCGATTTCATCCAATATCAAGTCCAGATTTTGTCAGTTTTGAGTCAAAATAGTATTTTTCCAAGTTATTCTGAACATTTTGAACAGAAAACATTAATATAATGGTTCGGAAGTGTCAAATATGTGGCAAATTGGACTCCTGCAACCCCAATTTGAGTTTTCACAAGTTAGTTGAATCCTTTCATATCAGTGGCGTAGATTATTGAATATTTATAATTTCACTTTCAGATTTCCTTCTCATAATGAGAGAAAAAATATATGGCTTTCAATTTTGGACTTACCTCATGCTGTAAACTTGCCACAGACCATGTTTTTATGTTCAAAACATTTTGAGCCCAAAGATTTTGGATTTCGAGTGAATGGTACCAAGTATTCAAAAAATGATGCCAATCCTGTTCCGGTGAAACAATTTATAGGACTTACGTCTTCAAGGTAAGTTTCTGGGAACTTCCTGGCATTTTATTTCAATTTAAGCAGTTTAAAGTGAGATTTAAAAATAAATGTTGAGGACAGTCATTATAGGATTGATAACACTTACCTGTAATATTAAAGTTTTGAATGTTGAGAAATATATACCTATATAGATGAAGTGAAGGAATGTGTGTCAGTAATTAATTATTATTAGTTAGCATAATTTCAGTAAATTAATGGAGAAATATTTTTCAGCTCAAGCTCAACCGTGAATGAAACTCCCTCTAGTGCTAAAAGGTAAGTACGCTGTTATGACCAATTGTATCTTCTTCAAGTCCCTTCTATTATAAGGTATTTATCGTTTCTGAGATTGTGGCCAAAGTATTCCAAATTTCGTTCGTAATTGTTAGCATAACTTCAGACACTTTTGACATTCTTGTAGGCACATCCACATTGTTCACTTTATCCATCCAGGATATTCCTAACATACGTCGATAAGACCACTTTTCAAACGCTTCTGGTTTTTTGCACATACTGTCTCTTAGAGTCTATACTTCAACTCCATATTAGAGGACACTCAAGACGTACCAGCACAGCACCCAAGTACAAACGGACAGCGAAAATACAATATAATAATAATAATAAAGTTTATTCAAAAGAAGTACTACATTGAAATAAACAAGAACCAAAACTACGAGATAAAAGTTTCCGAAGAAAAAAATTATCTCTGTATGTAGATGGACTTCATCTTGACAAATGATGGCCTAGAATGTTCAATTCATTGTATGAGAATGAATATTTAAAGAATTTTATTTACAGCGATCAAGTTCCAACCATTGATGCAGAAATTTATCATAATATTGATACCATTGCTTGTTCTCCAAAAAGAAGGTAAAACTTAATGATTGTAACATTGCTGATTGAGCATATTTGGTGTTATTTGTTTCAGTGTTGAAAATGTGAAATATCCTGGTGTGAAGCTCGAGCAAACAGCGAAGAAGTTTGATTCAATGCCTTCTACCTCAACAGAAAAACCATTTTCTTCTAAAATTATTTTATGAACCTTTCTAATTATACTATACTAATTAGAATTTCTCCCAAGGAAAAGAGCCTATGTGGGAGATATACATACTAGTGATTTTTCTACACCTGAGAAGAGGAAAAGGTGCATGAATATCATCAGGAAGAGAGTACAGTGTCAAAATAAAAAGATCCGCACATTACAGCAGTCTGTTCGAAGGATGAAGCATAAAATCACTTCGATGAAAACATTGGTAGATTATTTGAAAGAAAAATCGCTTGTATCAGAAGCTTCAGAAGCAGCTTTATCTGTAAGTTACCTTTAAGTTCATTGTAATTGTACATAAATATTATGAGGCAGCCAGATCAATAAATGTTAATGTTTTTTTTCAGGCATCAGTCAAGCCTGGAGCTGCAAGTGAATTATTTGAAAGAATGTTGAAAGGATCGAGTAGGCAAAAATATAGTCCAACATTGAGAAGCTTTGCATTAACCTTGGCCTTTATTCACCGAAAGGATATAATTAAAATTATATTGTTTCGAAATGAATAAATAAATGATTCTCGCTCCCTATGCAGATGATAAATGTTATTGGATTTATGTGAACTTGGGTACTTGACAATCACTAAATCGACATGTCGATATTCCATATTGCATCAGGATCAACCTAATGAATCACTCCTCCTTTTCCTTCTTTCTAATCTATATTCAAATTGATGTTAAATTGTGAATACATTGTTTTGTCAGTCGCTTTTGAAATTATTTTATTTGTTATATTTTACCTGTTTCGTTTATAATCTGTTATTTTTATTAATGAGTTTGTATAAAGTTTTACAGTCTGAGATTTTGGCATTATTATATCTCCATTGCCCATGAATTCCGTCAAATGTTCACATAAGTATACCACATAAATTCCAGAAACCAGAAGTATTATATTCTTATTGTGAATGATTAATAAAATATTCCAAAGGTGCAAAGTTTGCAAATTTGTGGGTATTGGCTGGAATATTGCAGTAACTTATGTAAAAGAATTCTTATAAGTATTAAATGGTGAATGAATTTTATACCTTCTAAAGTTTCGGGGCACTCAATTATTATTGAACATCTTGCACTGAATGAGAAGGAATGAGAGGTCGGTCAGTTAACCATATATGAATGGGAAAATTGTATAAAAAGGATTTTCTACTTGTATTTCTATGCATATTCAGGCTGAGGGCATAATTTTTCTAACAAAAATTTTCGAATAGTGCTGAGGAAATGAATGACAATCGTCTATTAATCAGAATGTACCATGATACGAAAAGAATGTATCAACAGTTTATACCATTGTGAATTTATGTGAGAATCAAATTGATTTTGAAATGGAAATATGGTACTTTTCTAATTTTGTATGACCACGATTCCCGATTTGATTCAATTACTGAATAAAGAACAGCTTTTAATATCGGAATGAAAAAAAAATGATACTTCAGGTTTTTTCATTGGGCAGTTAATTTTCTGTAACATGAATTTGCGCTAATTATTTTATTTGAAATCTTTCGACATCGGTAACTCCACGCCACTGGTACGAGTTCAAGTTACACGTGCAAAGTCTCTGCAATGTTGCCGTCACGATTGCAGTCGATATAGCCGTCCTTGTTCCACTCATTCGAATTTTGTCGAGATGTTGGTTACAACGATTACTGAATTTATGAATGACATGCCGCGTCTCCCCTTTCTTTTGTCTAAGGTTTATCTGAAATAGATATAACTTTCGATTTGGATTTCAATAGTTCGATTTCTTTGGAGGTAGGTTAAATATATGAAATAGATAGTTTGCAAATACAAACGGATCTTGTAGGTGGCGCTGTAGTCAGGATCTAGAATTTTCAAGATTCATCGCGTTTCGAAATAAAATTGGATTGTAATAACCGATTTGGGCAAAAAGAGATCTGAGGCTTCCTTCTTTTGAATAGTTTCTATATGAAATTCGGGAATCAAAGTAACATTGAGTTTATTACCAAAATTTTCTTGGAAAGGAATGCGAAACGTTCCTATCGGAAGATTTGATAACTTACTGTATGCGATTTCTTATTACTTGCTATAAAATTTTCTTCATCATAGACGTACTCATCGATATCCTTATCTCTCCGATCCCTGGACATCGAGTTGTCTGAGTCAGTCTCAGCAGCTGCTCTTCGAATCATTTTAAATGCCTTCTTGAATTTCATGACATCCTCAAAAAATGCATTGAGGTCGCTGGGATTGTCATCGTTTGGTTGTATTTCCTGAAAATTACATGTTTATTACTATTTCATTTTGATTTTTTTCAGTTATCACATGTGACTCGATCATATTTCACTTAATTTTTTGACAGTTTTTTGTATTCAAAATTCAAAATACTTCTAAATATTTCATGCAAATACTCTTGAAAAAGTAAAACCCCATCATCTTGTTGAGAAATATAAATAATCGAAGAATATGAAAGTAAATTTTCAGAAGGATCCAATTATAAGGCCACGAAATCGAAAGCTATCCTAAGAAAATTCTACTCTTAATCTAACAGCCTTATCAGAGGGCTTCGTTAGAATCGGATAATTTTACGAAATTTTCTAAATAATGATAAAAAATGATACTCAAGATGAATTTCAACAATGATAAGGTGATAGCTAACTGAATTGTTCATTATCGATGATGAAATAGAAATGACGAAAAGAATATTCAATATTTATCGCCAGAGAACTTTGTATGAAGTATGCATTGTAGGTACATATTATAAATTCGGTCATTATGTAGAACTGAAATAATCGTATTTCATCATATTTGAATGGGATTCAAAATGTAAGAAAACCAACAATGGTTTTATCATATTAGAGTTGTTTATTATTTTCAAGGTTTGAATAGTAGGCATCTCCATTATTTCCAAAAGTGGCATTGCTCATAAGGAAGGTTTAGAATTTTTTTCAACATTTATATTTCACCATTATTATTCAAATAATTCATTGATATCTCTCATTTTATTTCCACCTCTCTGTGCAACCTCAATTTCTTCTCCTGAAGAAGAGATAAATAAGATTCGAAAGCTTGAGTGGAAGAAAGAGTACTTTTATCAGTTGCTGCTATTACCAACGTGAAATTATTCAATACTAGCTGTCCAGCAAATAACTGATATGAAATATATA